>JAUZNJ010047447.1:0-31633 GCA_034780135.1 Jordanella pulchra
TCAATTAATGGTTTTGTCTCTTTTTAGATAAATATCCTGAGCAATTATGCATAAAATTACAGGCTCGCTTTGACACCTACATTATGGTATTGATCTGATCTAAGATCAGCTATGTTTGAAATAACATCCTAATAATGACTGTTTCATTTCTACTGTCTGATCAAATATCTGTATTTTCTGTTCTCTTGTTTTCTCAGCTGCCCTTATTTACACCGCACCACTGGTGACACAGAGCGCAAGTACCATCTAAGATATTACAAGACTGGCACTTGTATACATGAGACGGATGCTCGGGGGCATTGTGTGAAGAATGGCCTCCACTGTGCTTTTGCTCACGGGCCACATGATCTCCGACCCCCAGTTTATGATATCAGGTGATCTGAAAAAGCAAATGACGACCTTTTCTTATGTCGACTCTGCCATGATTTGTGCTTGACAGGAAATCTGGAAAACGCATATTATAGACATTTTAGGAATAAGTGAAGCCAAAAAATGATCTTAAATATTGCAGCAAAGGATTTATGAGAGGAAAAAAATATATATATGTATGTCTTTGTTTTTTTGTTTTTTTTACAGTTTACTTGTATGATGGTTGCTTTTAGGATTTTTGCTCTTTAGAAATAAGAGTAAAATAATTTTATTTTCTCTTTGTTCACAGAGAGATCCAAGCACAAGAGGCCCTCCAGAATGGCCAGTTGGGATCTGGGGAAGGCATCCCTGATTTGCAGCCTGGTGTTTTGGCCAGTCAAGCTATGATTGAGAAAACACTGACTGAAGACCCACGTTGGAAAGGTGAGTTTGAAGAAAGTTGCATGCTCTCTTTAGTTACAAAAGAGCAAATCTGTTTCTTTATTTGCTTAACAAAATTACAAATATAACATTATTTTTCCTTACTTTATAGATACCAACTTCGTGCTAGCCAATTATAAAACAGATCAGTGCACTAAGCCGCCAAGACTATGTAGACAAGGCTACGCGTGTCCCCACTATCACAATAGTAGGGATCGAAGGCGAAATCCAAGGAAGTTCAAGTACCGGTGAGCTGCTGGGGAGTAGTAATAAAAAAAGCTGTGATGCATCCCTTCATTATGAATGTTGCATGTTGTTCAATTCTTTGCATGCAGGTCAACTCCTTGCCCTAATGTAAAACATGGTGACGAATGGGGCGAGCCTTCGAAGTGCGACAGTGGAGACAGTTGCCAGTATTGTCACTCTCGTACTGAACAGCAGTTTCACCCGGAAGTAAGTGAGGCGTGTTAAGTTTGCTTTAAGCAATAATTAAAAAATCTATTCCATTACCTCTTTAAATCCCCAAAATTTGGGAGATTAAAGTTTTTATAATTATAATTTTTGGGATTATCATCATGCTAACTTGTTTTTGTTGTCTTTTTTTTTTTTTTTTTTTTGTTCTAGATCTACAAATCCACCAAATGCAATGATAAACGACAAACAGGATATTGTCCCCGAGGACCATTTTGTGCATTTGCGCATGTAGAAAGTAAGTCTAATGTCAGAAAACTACAAGTCTTACCAAGTTATTTTAAATGGGAATAGTTCATATTCGAATTAGAAGAGCTAATCACTAGTTACGACCCCGTTAGCAAGAGTATCCAAGTCTTTCCTTATGCCAGTACTATCATTTAAATCCCTTTTATGATATTTTATTTCAAATTTTTAGACTATATAAAGCATAAATGAGTACAGCACTGCCACTTCCCCCCTTTTACTTTGTTCAACTGTATAAAGGGGGCGGATTTTATCTCAGAAAGCATGCCCAACAAAAAAGAGAAAATGACAAGAGCACTATGCATCTGCTCTATCAAAAGTAAAACTGCTTTACAACTCTGGTTTAATATATTTTAAGGTTTTGTGTTAAATCTGTGTTAAAGTATTATTAGCTTCAGGTTGTCATACCATGGGAATGACATGTAAACTCATGTCAGCTAACCATCAAGTAAATAATGTGTGTTTTTGAAATGTTATTAGATTAGATTAGATTAGATGAGTTTTATTGATCTCGCAGCAGAGAAATTCACTTATCACATAATGGCAAAGTAGATAAGAAGGTGCAAACAAGGAGGAAAAGGTGCATTAAGAATAAACAAGCAAGCCCTGTATATACAATATATACAGTATATCAAAAAATCACACAAAATTAAAGTTAATCTCATTTCTGTTGGTTGGAGATGACCGATGTGCATCATAAACGTCTAAACCTGTAACGAGTGTTAAAGGTATAATGTTGCACTCTCTATTTTTAAGCATATGAATGCTCCACTCAACCACCTCTGTAACTAATGGCTCTTTTCTATCTTCTCTGAACAGAAGCTTCATAAATAATGTGTGCAAATTGCTTCGGCTTGTTTTAATGACAGTTTCAAACTTATTCTTATAATGGGTCAGTGTTATCATTTTTTTTAAAGGGTTGGTCTCAGCTGTATGAGTAAAAGTTTTTATTTTTAAAGAAATTATGATGTTACTCCCCTATATTTAACATTTTTAGCTTCTTTTCAAACTTAAATAAAAAAAATATGTCTCATCTCCTATGCTTTTTTTTTTTTTTGACCTTATAAGTTGCCAATGCTGGACTAATCCTGCCCGCAGGCCTTGACTTTGACAGCTATAGTTTAGATTGATGGATCTTATTTGAATCTTTTCAGGAATACCTTCTACAGAAGAGACCATGAACTCTTTGCTGTCAGCAATACATTCGAGTTCGCAGTCCCAGCTGGGCTCCCAGCAGTTTTCTGAGTGTCCAATCCCTGAGTGGACCAGTGGGGCGAACCCTAGCACCAACACAACTAGTAGCAACGGACAAGTAGGACATGTATGTTTTCAGTCCTATGATCGTGAATCTACAAGAGTTGAATTGTTTTACTTCATTCCTTATATTTGTTTGAAATGTATCATTCTTTATTTGTTCATTTTATTGTTTTGTTTTTTTTTTATTTTATCAGTGATTATCGTTTTTCATTCCATTCATTAGCTTTGTTGTCTTGTCTGTTAAAGCAGTTTTAAGTTTTTTCACTTGTTATTTTGGATCATCCTTTTTGTTGAAGTCATTTGCACTTTTCTTTCTCAGGTTTCATGTTCTAATAACTCCACTGTAACACCAAGCTCAGGAAGCGACAGTTTGTTATCCCCAGTGGGATCCATCAGCAGGCCAATAACCCTAACTAATAGTAGTTTATGTTCAGAGTCCACCACATCCAGTGTCTCATCTCTGACGTCTAACTATCCCAAAGCTCCCGGCTTTGAACGTGAGGATCAGGTACACAGAACTGCTCTGTTCAGATCTAGAAAGGATAGAAATTTGCCAGTTTAGGACTTTTTTTTTATCACAGTTGAGTTTATTTTACTTACTTTTTTTCTCCTGTCTTTTTATTTATATCACTTAAGCCATTTATATTATAGCTTGTTGGTCTTTCAAATTTTATAATATTCGAAGTGTCTCTTAACTCAATATGGAGCCTTTCTGAATTTTAATCAAAGCTGTAGTTGTTGGTGTTATTTCTTGTTCCGTGGGAGCTGATGAGTCCTGGTTTTTATTATTAAACTGGACTAAAATTGTCTACATTTTTCATTTACATCAGAGTTTTTATCAACATTTATTATCTGTTTATTGATGCAAACTAAAAGAAGCCTGAATAAAACACAGATTCTCTTTACGTTTTGCTCCGTATAAAATGTCTCTTAATGAACACTGATTATTTGGATGACATACTTTGCTCCTAAAATTTGCTGCTTTTGTGTCTTCTATTGCAGATTAAAAGCAAGGGACAGATGGATCACAAAGTGCTGGACCAAGAAAAGCAGGTTTATATGTCTTATGCGTTTCTATATTTTCTTAGAACATATTTATTTAAGAGCACGATAACGTCTGTGTTTTTTTTTTGTTTTTTTTTGTCAGACACAAAACACCGTATTCTCTGTGGGGAACCCTTTGGCATCAGGTTTTACTTCGAGCATAACATCCAGCTTGGCCTCTAGTATTGGCTCAGATAGCTCTTCACCCACAACCTTATCAACAATGAACGCGAAAGCTACTCCGTTCTATCCAGGGAGCAACACGGTGGAGTCTGTCATAGGTCAGTGTGTGTCAGACTAGAAAAGCTGGGAACTGTTGCTGCTTTTTTGTTGTAAAATGTCAAATGGGATTCATTTCGTTTACGATCAGGGTCAGCGCTGGACCTCAAGTTTAGTGACATCAACGTTGCCTCTCTTGAAAAAGAATTAGAGGAGCAGGAGGGCAGTTTAGGGCTGACAAGTAAGTCTCGTCTGTAAAAGCAACCTGTCATCTGTTGGTCACGAAGGCGACAAGTTTTTTTTGTTGTTGTTTGTTTTCCTTCAGGTCACAGGGTGCTTGGTGGATCTGCTCCTGTCAACATTCCAGGATCTCTGGCGCGCTCGTCCTCGTTTAATTCCTCATCATCGCTCTCCACCTCCCCACTAAGCTCCCTCTCCCAGTCCCTGTCACAGTCTCTGCTTTCTGGGACAATTTCCCAGCAAAGTCAGCCTTCAAACGTGCTCGCCAAGCAAGAACATGGCTTACTGGGAACACCCACCTCTTCCTCCCAGAACTCCCTGGGTAAGCTAGTTGCATTGAGATATTTTCTCCCAAGTAAACTTGAGAGCATTTGATTCAATCAGAAACTTTAGGAAGTTACAGTAGCTATGCTAAATGATTTAACTTAACCGTACTCTGTGTTTGTTTAGGTTTAAATGGTGGTGCAAGTAACATTTGGGACTTTGTAAGTGGCAGCTTCTCGCCAAGTCCATCGCCAGTTTTCAGCACCCTGACCTCCACAGCCAGCAGTGCAGATGTGGCGCGTCTTTTTAGAGAGCTGGACGAAGCCAAGAGGAAGATCAAGCAATGGGAGGAGGCATGGCATCAAGTTAAACAAGTAGGTTTAATACTAGGGCGGGATGATATGTTTAAAATTTATAACACGGTACATTTCTTATCTTCGGTTGATACGATATAAGTTCGATATTGATGTAGGAAAAATAAAAGCCTTAGAAAGGCAGCTAAGAATTCCTACATCAGATGACTAAACAGACTTATGCTGAATATTTTGCAATGTTTATAAAAATCCTCCAACAGAACATTTAATAAACATTAGCTTTGAGAAACAAAAACACCTAAAACTACATTAAACCTGGAACATCAGTGACCAATGCTGTGTTTATAGACTGGGATGTATATTGAAATATTGAAAATGTGTGTAAAAGTCATATCCCCAATAATGAATTCAAACATATATATTGATATTGAAATGTTGTCCACCTCTATTTAATACCTTGACTTTTAATGAGGATATACCCCCCCCCCCTTTTGTTTTTAAACAAAAACAACCAGGCATGCGAAGCTTGTCAGAAGGATGCTCTCGAAGCAAAGGAACAAGCAAAGACTGCTGAGGCAGAGCGGCAGCTGGCTGAGCAGAAATGGGAAGAAACGGACCGCAAGCTGAAGGAGCTCCAGGGAGACTTTGATATGCTCTGTCGCAGCCCTGGGACGCCTCTTCTCCGTAGCTACGGCGAGCTGGAGCAGCTCCCCTTGTCAAAGCTTCACTCCATCCAGGGTCAGCTCCGTAATGACCTAGACCTTATAGATGGGGTAAGGAAGCCTAGATCTCACACATTTCATCTGTAGCAACTGCATAGCTTTAAAAATAGTTTACCCAGCTGTTCCTCACATCCATGTCTTGTCGTCCAGCATGCTTCTTTTAAAAATCTGCATGAGCTCTTATTTCCCAGGTTGCAGCTGACCCCAGTTCTTTTCTTCCCCCAACAGGTAATATATCAGCTTCAGTCAAAGAAATGTATAGTTTGCCAAAAGCATGATCGTTGCGTTGTTCTGCAACCTTGCCAACATTATGTACTATGTGAAACCTGTGCGCCTAGTAAAACAGAATGTCCTTATTGTAGAACAAAAATCTTAAAGTGGTGATGTACAGTAACTCAAGGTACTATTTAAAGAATTAGCCCTTTTGGAAAGTTACTAATAGATAATACATTTTCTAAACAACACATTTTCTTGTAGTGGTTCAATTATATTTGAATAAAATGATGTTTGACTGACAAAACTGATAGTATTAAAACTACGGCTACATTATATAGAGTTCATTTGTTTTTTGCTCATGTTATGCACATTAGATCCCTGTTTAAAATGACTGATTAGATCGACTACAACTGGAGCAGGAGAACGTCTTCTCTCTAGAAACGTATCTCCATTTTGGTTAATTGCAAATTATGTTTCTTAAAACAAATGAAAGTAGAAATGTGAGTCAAAACCTTACAGATATTGCAGTGAATATAAAAATGCCGTTTAAGCAGTAAAAGCCAATGAAAGTTTGTGTTATTGGTTGCGGATTTTTACTGTTTCCTGACAGGACTCTTCAAATCTGTAAGAACTCAAAAGGATAGCAATTAAAACTTTTAAATAAATACTTTAAAAACAAGCGATTCTATTTTAAGTGCTTATTTAGTTTGGTGCATTGCTAACATGGGATTTTAACATAAAATGGGCAAAACTCAAATGTTTCTTTAACCGAAGAGGAATACATATAAAAATTCAGAAAGACGTCTGAAAGTGAGCTGAGCAGAAAGACATTCCTGTAACTAAATACGACTGTTGTCTAAATGCAGGAACTTGTTTTATTATTTCACAAACATTTTTGTTTAGTTAAAAAGGAGATATTAGTGTTCTAAGCTAGTAAAACTAAAAAAACACCAAAAAACAGTTTTAATACCATTTACACTAGTAATGAAACTGTTCCTCTTCAAATAAAACTCTTTTTGGTAAACCATGAATACATTTTTAAGCATTTATTTTTTTATATGCAGCCAGTCAAACATTATTTTGACCAAGTTTGGAAAGAAGTCTTGATTTCTTATTAAGAGCACTTTGTTAACCTGGGACTTTATTAATGGGTATATAATAATTTGCTTTAAGCTGTTTCGTGGGTGTTTTTTTTTTATTGTCATGTTTTAGGTTTATACTTTTTGTTTTTCTACATAAGCTAATGTCTGAAGCTTCTGTGTGTACTGTGAAACAGTTGAATATTTCTTGTTTCATATTGTTAAAACACAGCATGGTTCTGCATATTAAGATTTCATAGAAAAAGTACTTAATAGTTTCTACTGTAGTTAGATTTATAAAATTTTAATCAATTAAGTGCAAATTAAAACTGCATTGTAGGCATAACCAGCAACTGTAATATCAGTAAGGCACATGCTACACGTAAAAGGCTGTTTTTCAATCAGTAAATATTGTTATGTAGACATTTAAAACAATGACGTCGTTTATTAGAGAAGCATGTATTGTATTTGATATAAGCCTAAAGTGGTGATTTTTTTTTTTCTTTTTTTTTGTAGGGATCTAGCCTCTTGACTTTGTCTAGAACATATCGGCCTCTGACTCTAAAGTGCCTTGCCTTAGTTAGAAAGGTTATGTATAAAATACTCAAAACACAAGTAGTTGAAGCTTGTGCACAGGTTTCTGCATATTTAACTTTGCAAAAGTATCAACATATGTGAGTACATGTGTATAAGAGTATAATCCTTTATTTTTGGCCAAATTCCAGCAAGTATTTCTACAGAGAAGGAATAGAAAATACATTTCGAACTAAAACTGTCAGTGCCTGCGCCCTGACTTTAACCTGAAAGAATATTAAAAAAAACCCCTTCATACTCTCCTCCATCCTAACTAGCCAGCAGCTCATTATTCTGTTGTGGTGCTCTTTTGGTGCAGCTTCACTCTTTGGAATTAGGTATTGCAGTTTTTACATTTGGGAGTATGCAAACTTAAGGACACATTCGAATTTGTACAGAAAATGCTTTTATCCGTTTTTTTTTTTTTTTTTTTTTTCTGGAAGATTTCTTTAGTAAATGAAGAATTTATAGTTTGATCATGGGTTGGATTCTTGCATAGGAGTTTTGCTTGAGTTCCTCTAACAAAAAAAAAAGACCTTCTACTGTGTAAAATAAAAGATATTAAAAAAAGGCAAAAACTTTTTATTCTTGCTTTAAATTCAGTAGAAAAGAAATGTATCTCACAGACGACCTTTTGCTACTTATGAATATGGGATAACGCATTGTTTACATTCTCAGAAATGACAATTAAGCAACTCAGAGGAAAAATATCATCAACTTTATCACATTTGAGCATTCTTAATGATCATATTATAGCATATAAGGCAGGCTAAACACTTCTGGTATTGCATGTTATGCGATATAGCGACCGCCTAGTTAAAAAAGTACTTAAAATGTCTGCACTGTTTCACACTGCCAGGATATTTGTATTAACTTATATGATGTAAGTAAGGCTTAATTACTTCTGCAAGCTTCGCTGCTACTGGAAAAGGTATTAATGTAGTTTCTTCTTATACATTTAGATGTTTGAATGTTGTTCATCTAATCAGATTTCATCACCTAAAAGATTCTCTTATGTATCTTAACATTTTGATTGACTTGTTCGTTTGTAAACCCACTTGAGAAGATTTTAGTACTTTTGTAGGTCACACAAAATGATGTCATTGATCTGTATTGCTATAGAATTTTTTTTTTTTTCTTTGATTAAATTGAATCCTATTTCTATTCATTTTTTCAATCTCTGTATACTGGTTAGGGGTGTACAGTGCAGCTAATCCGTTGAGTCCTTTGGTCTATTTTGTTTTGTCTGTGAAGCCAACAATGCTTAAGATGTTTTGTGTGAAAAATGTCCAAATGAACCAAAGTGGTGTTTAGTAGCTGTCCTGATGGCGTGCACTGTAAAAGACAAAAATCAACCCTTGGACAGAATTTCAACAATGCTCCAGCTTTGGCCACATTACCCGTTTCTAATAGGTGAAAGCACAAAGGTCAGTTGGACAAAACTGAGACGAGGTCAAACATTTAAGAGCAGCTGAAAATTCTGTTTTCGGATGGATTTCTAGTTTCGTGTTTTTTCAGTAGGATGTAAATTCTCTAGGATTTGGTAACAAGGCTTGTTTTGCTTGGACGTCTAATGGTGTCTGTTGTTTTTCGGTTTTACCAAAGACTTATATTGATCCCCACCCACAACTCTTCTTTTTTTTTTTTTTTTACTTCTGTAAGAAGTCTAAATTGATTGAATTAAAGAGATAAATCACCTAGAACCTTAATAGATACAATTCTTTGCTTTTTATATCTAAAGCTACAGGTTTATACACAAATATATAAAAAATGCATGAGTCCAATTCATGTAAAATATGTTTTATGACAGTTTTTTTTTTTCTCTGACTGACATTAAGCGCAAATTCAGTGTCAGTTTTAATTGTTGTCTGCAGTGAAAAAGCATCTTGGTAAATGATCTTTATGCTTCTGAAGTGGCCATATAAACTTCACTACAGTACTGTGTTAATTAAATCTCATTTAAATTTTGCTTTATCATCAGTAGATTTCCATTTTGATTGTCATGGTAGGCCTACAATGACTGTAAGGTGCTTTCTTTGTGAATCTGTATCCTTTGTTTTTTGGGGGGTTTCAAATTTACTGTTTTCCCAGGACAGAAAATGATTGTGAAGCATCAATGACACATACAGACAAAAATTTATCTCGGCTGCTTTTGCAGTTTGCTGTTGGTGTTTGTTTCAAGAAATCCACTTGGTCTATTTAAAGTTTTACTTAAAATTGGATAAATTGATTTGCTCAACTTTTGTCTCCCCTTATTTAATCTCTTAGTTGACTAATTCATTTTAAACAAATCTGTGCCTTTTTAATAATTACATCTTGATTGACCTAAAAGAAAATACATCTTTAATTAGAATCAAAATTTTAGTGCCTTACAAAGATTTTGGAGAAACCAGAATGTGTCGAACTTCTGGTCCAGAGCATTTAGGGCTTATGAGCTGAAAGGAAAAATCTTAACAAGAATTGTTTCAGCAGTTTGACATGAAAAAGACTAAAAAATAAGATTTAATTTTCTTTGCCAATCTTTGTCTGTATTTGCCATATAGGATCAACAACCCCAGCTATATATAACCACTGAATTTACCTGAATTAATTGTTCTGAATGAGGTATTTAACACCAAAATGTCTTTATTTTTGTTTTATGAAAAGCACCAAATAGGAAGACTTGTAAATGGATATTAATCAATGTTTCATGAAGCTCTGCTCTACATTGGAATAGTTTGATCTGTTTTCCTTTTGTTACTTGTCCTTTTTTTTATTATTATTTTCTTTAATTGTTGTTCTTCTTAACCTTTATGAAAATGGAGCCAGAAAATTTATGCAATCTTGTACATTTATATGACTGTAATGTATGGAGCTGTTCAAATTAAGCAAAACTATTAGTAGGAAGTCAAATGAATCTAAACATTAAACCAGCTGGTTTATGTACTTTAGAAATTTGCAACATGTTATTTTGATAACAAAGCTGGGAATTAATGAATGTATTGCTCTAAATTAGATATTCAACTAATAGACTAGGTATTATGAAGAGCAGTTGATTAATTATGATGTAGCATTTAGTTGTGAACCGCTATTCAATAAAATATATTAGAACTTTAAAAATGCAAGTTTTCAAGTTTCTATTAGTCGGAAAAAAATCATGTGAGAAAAAAAAATGCTTTTTTTTCAGGGTAATATGGGAATTTTAATGAAGAGTTTGTGAAATCTAAGAAAACCGCATCTCATGTCAGTGGATTTAGTCATTATTTATAGATTATAATACGTCCCGTCTTTGTGAGAAGCTGTATGGATATGTAGGAAAATCTATTCTGATAATTGTAGAAATTATTCTGTTTGTATATTAATATTTTTTGTGTTGTGAACACAAAACCAGGTCCAAGTCTTAGAATATTAGATGTTTTTTTTTTTTCTACATTGAAGATTGTGTATCACAGTATCTGTAGTGTATTAATAGTTTGTTAACACTTGTTAAAATGTTACACTACAGTTATGCAATGGTTTACAGAGTTCACAAATTATTTTTATCATCTTGGAATTAAAATAATTTTTCATCCGAATCGTGTGAATATTTTGTCCTAAGAAAGTATCCAGTTCAAAAGTTGAAAAACACTTAAACATTTAATTTGAGGATAAATATCTATAGGTGGCTTCAGTATATAGAGAAATATTTGCACAGATCCAGTGCTTTTACAGCAGATGGCAGGAAAGAGGGATAGTGGAAAAATAATCATGGATTAAAGAACTTTAAAATCACTGCAGTGTGGAAGATCTCGCACAAGGCATCAAACAGGTAAGATGGTATCATGTGGACTGGCTTGAAACGAAAGCTTCCTTACAGCTTCCTCATGTTGAAGGAATTTTATTGGAATGCAACATGAATCCTGATGAGTAATAGAACCTATTTCCATGACTATTTTTTGTAGCTCTATGCACATTAAATTAATCTTTGGTCATACTTTTTTATTATTTTTATGAGCCAAAGGCTAAAATAAAGAGCCATCTGTTCATTGTCGATCAGAAATGTCCTTCCTTTACCTTTTCTCTACTTGACAAGATGTCTCATTGTGTCCTGGTCTCTTATTATTCTCTCCACAAGGTGGCAGCCTTACCTCAGCAGCTGCTCCACCATCTCCAGCTGGGTAGTCATTTGGTGTGATGGTGCATTTAAGGGCATCAGCAGACAGATTGTCTGCCAGAGCTTTAAGTATTATGGACTTTGTTACAAATAAACAAGCAAACGGAGCATTTGTTTACAGCTTACAAAGGTCACATGGAGCAGAGTCATATTTCAACATCACTTTCAGGAGAGTTTTCCAAATAGCAATAAATATTTAATTCAAAAACGCCTGCAGTGTTTGACAGCTCATTTCACACGGAGTTTTAACTTCACAATAGAACAGCCATTATTTTTCCAAAGCAACTATGTGGGCAAATAAAACCATTTATCTCCATCAAAAGAAAATCAAACCACAAACGATCTGTAAGTCTTATATGGCTTTGATTAAAAGTAGAATAGTGGCCACTCCTCCTTTTGATCCTAATATTGACACAGCTGACAGGCTGTTCTGGGCAGAATTCAGTGTGCTGCTCTGTTTGTGTCCCATAAAGGCCAGAGGGTCTGAGGACAAAGTCAGTATCTAAAAAAACAGACAAACTTTTTTATTTGTTCCAAAGTACGAGCATGCACTAATAAATTATTGAGGTCTTTTCCCTCACAGGGCTCTATTCTATAGAGCTTGTCTCAGTTCAGCAGATTCCAGGGAAAATAGCCTTTGCATCACTAATTGCTTGTCAATAAGATCAAAATCAACCCTGTTTTGTAAAAACCAACGTTTCAGAAGCATCAAACATGGTTTAAAAAAAAACTACAGGTACTGTCATTCAGTTGCACCATAACAGGACGACCACAGTGGTGAGTCTTCAAGGTCTGTCATGTCCAACAGTCTTCGTTAGTTTCTTCCCCTAAAGACAAAGATCCAGGAAAAAAAAGGCAGAGCGCTGTTTTTCCCTCAGATGTGACGATGCATAAGTTTCATCCTGGCTCATTACATCTAAGTCCATTATTGTAAACTCCATTCTGCTGGAGCTCATGATGTATTTTCTTTAGTATGTGATCCAAGACTCTTGGCTAGAACAGACAAAAGTAGAGTTTTTTTCTGAATGGAAAGGTTCTCTCTACTCACTCTTTTTAAGATAATGAAAACCTTTATAAGACTAAAAAGATTCTGATTGAAGACATTTGCATAGCACAGATAACCTAGAAATCATTTTATGTCCAGAAAAAAAGGATGCTTGTCTGAGAGCGACCTCTAGTGTTGGAGATACAGGAGCACCAGGGTTCTGGGAACATATTGGAGAGAAAGGTCTCAAACAGCAAACGATTACATCAGAACTGTGTAAAAGCTGCTCCTTCAAAAACTCAGTTAAGGGACTAAAGGCGAGTCGATATAATAAAACATTTTAGGCCAAACAGCTGTTGCTTATAAGCTAAAACTTAATCATAAAGGATAAAATATATTACAGCCAGAGGATTTCTCTTTTTCACTTTTTAATAGATTGCATAAGATTCCACTGTAAGACAGAGACAAAGCTCTGGCAGATTATCATAGCCTCAAGTCTTCAAACACCTGCTTTTAGATGAAAGCTCTATGTAAAGTAAATAAACATATAATCTCTGGAAATTCAGGCCACCCAACAGGGTTACAGGTTTCTGCTGTAGAAGGCAGTGAATAGATCAGAAAGATGATATTTTCTCACACCCTTTACTTAAACATTTCTGAAAGATCTAAAGGATACCACAAAATCAATACTTTGCCCTGAGCTGATGCATGTTGGATCATGATAATAACTATAATCACCTGGTCAGAGGGGATCTCACCTCTCCGATGTGATGATACCAAAGATGAAGGGTTGCACAGTGTTTACATGGAGCTAGCTATAGAGAAAACATACTGTATTTCTATTAGGTAGAAAAAGAAGGGTCTGCTTTAAGGAGAATGATGTGTTGTATGCTTACCAACGAAATGGAACATGTTTTTTTTCTCCCTGTATGACAATGAAACCATTCTTTTAGCTCTCCATTTATGTAAACAGACCAGTACTGGAACTCCTTTAGTACTGCAGAAAAGAAGGAAGAAAAACACTCTTGCAAAAAGAAAACAAAACTTTTAACCATATAGTAATGCAAAATATTTGAAACTTATGAATAACAAAGATACGTGAATTTTTAGACCTGATGACAGATTGTGACAGGTGCAATATTTTGTTTTGTTTTCATAGAAATAACACCGGGGAGTTAGAGAACAGATCTCCTAAGAAAGTAGTTTGGCTGCAGAAATCATCTTAAATGATACGTAAACAAGCTAAAAAAATTTACATTTTAAAATGGTGTAAGACATGTTTCCTAAACATATGATTAAATAGTTCTACCTACTCACAGATATTTCCCAGAAGGGAGGCTGCATTGCTTTGAAGCTGCAGCACCAGAACCTTGAAAAAACAGACGGCCCCAAGTTGACCTTAGCAGCTTCTCCAACAGAGGAGAAGAATGAACTGACAGTCTCTCTACTGTAAAGCATAATACGTTTACTCAGGAGATTTTCTCTTTTTTTAAACCAACTACAGGTTTGCACAACTTAATTTTTGCACACAATAAATTAATTTATTGTGTAATTTATTAATAATTTAATTTTTAAATTGCTGTAATGAAAAAGGAAACCATCAATATGTCTGAGCTTAGATGGAAAAACAAAGAATCAATAGGAGGTAAAAAATGTGGAACAAAACAAAAGCCCACAGTAATTCTGTGCTGTAGCAGGTATTTGCTAAGAAACTGAACAAAAGATAATTAAGAACCTGAAAGAAATGACATTAAAGGGTTTAATTTTGGAGAAAGATGTAAGATTGAGCTATGAATTATTTTTATCTACTTTGTTTTAAAAAAAATCAAATAAGCAGTGCATTTTTTATTATTGTTTAAAGTGTTTTTGTTTTTTCCTTTCTAATAGCATCTAAACAGGTCCACTGTTTAGATGGCTGAAACTTTCTACTTCAAGTCTTCATGAAAACCAAAAGCACAGCTCCCTGTGGATTTGACTGTGAGATGAGGGCAGTGGGAGAGTTTGGGTTTTTACTTCTACCCTGTAAAAGGTTCAGAGGTATTTCCAGGCTCATTTTGTATCAGGAGACATAAAGAACCAATTATACTGTGGACAGCTGACTGTGATCTTAGTAAAAATGCAGGTCTTCTACAAGGCCTTGGAGGTTTGTTAGAGAATATTCCAGTTAACAAACAGAACAATGAAGATGAAAGGAGCACACAAGGCATTCAGGGATAAAGTCGAGGAGAAGATAAAGCAGCTAAATATTGGATAAAAATGTAACAAGCTTTAACCCTTAATAAGCATTGTTAAATTCCTTATTTAAAAATGCAAAGACTCTGTTGAAGCTGCAACCCTATCAATGTGAAGGAGAGCCAAAGAAACAGCAAGTCCCCTCTAATACAACCCAGAACGTGAAACCTGGGATAACCTTGTGTACAGTGTCGTATGAGTCTAAGCCAGCCTGAACTCAGATAAACACAGTGTCATAAAATGAGGGGGGAAATCCTCCCCGTCAGAAATCACAACAGAGTCTTGGTTCATTTACCAAACACAGAAACCAAACTACTAATGTTTTGTAGATGTTTGACTCAGTTGCAGGAAGATACATAGTTTTTTCCCCCCTCTTCTTATTGACAGCTTCATTGTTTGCTTTTTTTTTTGTTTATTTTTACTTTTTTCAGTTTTGTTCTATTTAAGTAACTAGCGTTGTCATTTCATTTAATGAGAGGGTATGCAAGTTTTCAAGCACAACTGGTCATACATATGTATCAGCTTGTTTCAGTACATGAAAACTCATGAAGGAAATCAGTCCTTTTTGTTGCTGGGTGCCTCAGACTAACAGATTTGGTTGGATTAAGATTTTTTAGTGGCTTAAGGATTTTTCTGGCCACACTCTGGTTGATATGTGAACTTTCTGTTAAGCGTCCTGCTGGTCACTAACAGAGCTAGCATCATGATCAATAAACCTATCTTTTATTAAAGTGAAAGAATAACAATCAAATGTTCACCACTGCTGTGTTGGTTCTTTAATAGAACCATCCGGAGAGTTTTATTCTAAAAATTTGCAGAGTGCTGTTTCTCCACCCGCACATTTTGTGAGTCATGGGTACATGTAAACTCGACCTCTCGAGGGGTGCTTTTCCTTCTATTTCTCTCCTTCCGTTTTGTGAATACATTTGCCAGGATTTTCGTTCTACTTCAATTTCTTAAATCTTTTCATAGAAAATTCAACTGCCAGCAACTTCTCCATAAACTGTACAATTTGAAATGAGACAAAGTTAATTAAGGGGTAAAAAAAAAAAAGTAAAGGATTGAACCGGCTTGTTGTTAGGATGCTTTTTAAGATTGTGTTTCTCTACAGGTGGTGTTTTCAGCTTTCAGGAATGTTCTTTCCAGGGCAACTCTAAAACCCATGGAGGAAAGGGATTTCTGTCTAATCACAAGATCATGAAACCCTGAGTCGAGATTAAAAGTTTATAGCGTTTCTGGTGAGACAGCAGAAAATGTTCTTTGATCTCTTTGTAAAGATCTTTTTTTACTAAATGTTTTGCCTGTAAGATACTGTAAACAAATAGGATATTACTCATATTATTTGGCACATTTCAAGTTTCACAGTGGCTCTAAAAAGAGACACAAATAATCAGGTCTTTGCTTCATATCCATGTTGTTGGTTGTTTTAAGCTTCTAACAGAAAAATCAACTTAATGCAAAACATTAGTGGAGCTGCATAATATACCAAATGGTAGTTGTTATTGTTATATAATCAATGCTTTACTGCAAAGGACTGCATAGATGCATTATCTAGTTAGTTGTTAGAATTTGTGTTATAAACTCATCCAATGAAAATAATGTGTTGATTACAGAGACAAAGTATTGACAAAAAGGTGGATTTATTGTCCTCAATTTCATCATTGCAATATTCACCAGCAATATTGTAATGCTATGTTTTCCAAATACTGCGAAAACCTAGAAATTACAACTAAATGTGTTTTCTTTTTTCTGATTTTAGTAACTAAAAGTTTGATAAAATGACCAAAAATTACTTGATTTCATATTTTAGTGAATATGCGCTTTAATTTTGCAGAATTTGGGGGGGCATAAGAGGAAAAGAGCACCAGCTGTATGGTAGTTGATATTAAAAGGTATTTATTATGACTTCCTTTCTCAGTTTGTTTACAAATATAAAGAGTTAGAGAAATAAAAAGCCATGTTATCAGTTTTGTGGCGTTTTCGATGAAATGACACATTCATTCAGAATAGCTCAACACTAGCATCAAAATCCTGAGTTACACTTTTTTTTTCTGTTTTATTTCCTTCCAAGTGTCTAATTATTTGAACAGCTAATAGGTGCTATTGGTTTGAACACTTCCTGTTTGGAAAAGGCTTTGGTTAAAAAAGTCTGTCAAGGTTAAAACAAGGAATCTCCAAATTTGTAAATATAATTAAAAATGCATATGTGAACAAAGCTCAATTTATTTTAATTCAATGATACTTTGTTAATCTCCAAAGGGAAACTTCATTTCGGTATAACCAGTCCAAACATGGGGCGGGACGCTGTGTCCGAGGTCTTGCTGCCATTAATATACAAAGTATGTTTGTCTACAGCATAAATCCAGATCTGGTTTACGGTGTTTGGAGCAAATAAAGGAGTGATGGAAATAATGTTACTGAAACTCTGATGTTGTAGCTTATACCTCCTTTCCTTTCTAAGGAAGCAGAAATCTTCTCCTGTTTATGAATTATCAACTACAGAACTTAAGAAATGCAGAATACGTCACACTTTAAAATATTTTATTAAATATCTTCAGCAAATATATCTTCACACAAGTAGTAAAACTTACAATCATTACAGTTTTATTTAGTTATTGGTATAAACTGAAACTGACAGAGAGTTTACTTGATATAAAACATGTTGCTTAGAGGGTTTGCTCTTTTTTTGGTGATGTCTTTTTTTTTTTTTTTTTTTTTTTTAAATAAAATCCTCGCAACAATCTTAATATTTTAAAGTTGAATCTACTGAAAAAAATGTGATCTGAACCAGAAAGACATGATCGGCTTTGTTATGTCCACCAATAAGTCTGTTTATCCTCAGCAGCCTCTGAAGTGTTCACTGTCCACATCCCGTAGGTCTTGTCCAGCCATATTTGGTGGACTGGTGCATGTAATATTGTTATGTATGGTGATTGTGCTGTCAGGTTCTTCAGCCTCCGCATGGGTCTTTACTTGCCGAGGGATGACTTGTGGTTTCTGTAAGCTGTAGTTTCTGAGTGGGAGTGTCTTGCAGTCACATTTCCACTGGTTTCCTGACAGCAGGAGTTTCTCCATGTTCTCTGAGAAATTAGTGGTTATGCTTGTCAAGGCGTTGGCCCGCAGGTCCAAGTAGCGCAGGCGAGGAAGTACCTGCTTTGTGCCATTCTGCAAAAACTGACGACAATCATTATTGGACAAGAGAAGGTACTCTAGATTACCAAGGCCAGAGAAAGTGTGATCTGTGAGAACCTCCAGCTTATTGAAGCTTAAATCCAGTCCTAGGAGGCCAATCAAATCCACAAAACTCTCATTATCCAACACCGTGATATTATTCTGTTGAAGGAAAAGCCTCCGTAAACCAGAGAGACCACTGAAAGCTAGAGCCGTTATCCTTGTGAGGCAACCTCTGTCAAGATGTAAGCTGTGAAGTTTTGAGAGACTTTTAAACATGTTGTCAGGCAGACTTTGGAAGCAACTCCCAGACAGGTTGATGACAGCTACACGAGACAAGCCAGTAAAACTTCCCATACGTGCCTCTCGTACTTGGTTGTAATCCAGCTCTAGAACCTCCAGGTGGCCAAGTCCTTCGAAGACCCTCTCCCCTAACGTTCTAATCCGGTTGTAACTGAGCCTTAATTCTTCCAAGTACTGCAGGTCACGGAAAGTCCTGGGCCTTAAACCAGAGATAGAGTTGTTAGAAAGGCGCAACACATGAAGACTGTGCAAGCCTAAGAATGTGTCTTCATGTAGAGAAGTCAGTTTGTTGTTTCTCATGTCCAGCCATCTGAGCGACTTCATGCCTACAAACGCCCTGGGTGCTACAGTCCCGATCTGATTCTGGGCCAAGTAAAGCTTTTGCAGTTTAGTGAGTTTAACAAACACATTAGCTTTGATAACTCTCAGGTAATTTCCAGTCAGATCCAGCTCTTTAAGCTCACCAAGGTTTTGGAATAGCTGCGGCTGCAAGTAAGCAAGTCTGTTTCCTGCAAGGTTAAGCTCTCGCAAACCTACCAGGTCATTGAAAACGGTCTCCGGCAAGACTGTGAGGGAGTTCCATCCTAGATTTAGAAACCACAAGTGTGGGAGCCCAGCAAAAAGCCTTTCATCAATACGACTGATCTGATTGTTATGCAGACTTAATGAAGCAAGGTTAGGTGTGTTCTGGAAGATCGGAGCTGGTAAAACACGGAGGCGGTTTCTTTCAAGGTGCATGTGGGCAAGGGATCGGAGACCTCTGAAAACTTGAGGGTCAAGGGTCAACAGCTGGCCACTCTGTAGATTCAATAAGTCCAGATTGCTTAGATCCCTAAAAGATGCTGCTGGGAGGGAAGTAAACAAGTTTCCATCTAGCCAGAGAATCTGTGTGGACAGCGGTATGTCAGCTGGTACTTGAGTTAAGTTTTGAGCACTGCAGTAGACGTTGAACTCCAAGCTGTACTCATCATGCACACAGCTGCAGCCTTTTGCACATTGAACAGGATCCTGAGCCACCATCTCTCCAGCCGTGTCTGGGTCAGGCGACACTACTGATGCTCCCAGTACCAACACCCACAGCAGTGTAACGGTTTGCATTCCAGCTATGGACAAAGCATTAACATCAAATCAAAGGTTAACCGTTGAAGATGTGGCAAAATTAGTTCGTTTAATAATTGTCCTAATTAAAGGTCTAATCTGTCCTGCTTACCGTCAGTTGCTGAGGACTCAATTTAAAGTGGACAGGCTGTGAAACACTGAATGGCTGATGCTTGTGCAATTGTTTGTATGCTGAACGGAAAGAATGCCAAGCCCTCAAACTTTTTTTTTTAAGTCAGCTGCACTGAATGTTCACCATTAACCCATTCATATCCATCATCCATTCATCACAGATTCTTAATATACTTTTTTCAGAAACATCTTCAAATGATATCTAACTTAACTTGAAAACAAAATATTTGATCATTTTGCAAGACATTTTGATAAATAAAAGTTTTAACTTAAAAAGTTTTTTAAGTTAAAACCCTGTTGCCGAGTAAAAAAAAAAACATAATCTATTTCAACTTATGGCTCAAATCTTAGGTGCAATATGAAGCTTCTAATTATCTCTGAACTGTTTAAGGAACCATTCATATGATACCAGCAGCTGGAAAGGGAATAGTGTGTTGGTGCCTTCACTGTTTTATTTACTCAACCATCCTGTTTGAGGTCCGAAGGTTTCAGAGGTCCATTTCCTAATCACATAAATGATTGTAATGACTAACGTTCTGTTTACTCTTTTACATGGTATCAGGGTTCTTTATACATCCATGAAATGGTCACGGCCTGTGGGGGAAGCCAATCTAGATAACACTGTCTGCTCGCACATGAATTGTGTTGATCTGGTCTATTTTGTCACCTATAACCATCTGCACATCTTTTAAGATTATCAGCATCATTATTATTATTGCTAATATTATTATTATTTGTTTATTTATTGATTGGCTTGTTTGATGGTTGCACTGTGGTGCAGTTTGTAGAAATGCTGTCCTGCAGCAAGAAGGCTGTGAGTTTGATTCATGGCCTTGGGTCTTTCAACATGGTGTTTGCGTTTCTCCCAGGGCAGGCGTGGGCTCTCTCTGGGTGCTCTGGCTTCCTCCCACAGTCCAAAAATGATTGTTAGGAGTCTCTAAATTGCCCTCAGGTGTGATACAGGCACCAGACCCCTGTGACCCTGATGGGTGGGTGGTAGAAGGTGTTTACAAGACATTTTTGTTTCCTTTTAAATAATCCAAATAAGAAAACTGTTAAGATTATAAGGATGCCGTATTTTTATACAGTTTAATCTACATTATCTTAGCTTCTGATTATTAGGGACAGTTCAGTGTAGGTTTTTGTTACAATTAAATGTTTTTTATTACAAAGTATTTGTTGTGAGATACTATAAGACAATTTGGGTGAAAATAAAAAGCTGGTATAAAATGGTGTCTTTTTGTGTCTTTGCAGCTGCTCTCGTATTCAGGAGTTGCCACAGCAAGTCATCAGGACTTGCTCAAAATTTTAGCAAAGGTTTTTTTTAAACCATAACATTAAACCATAACATTAACAAAATAAGTTGTCAAACTAACCTGATCAAATGTGCAAAAGTAACTGCGCCTACATTATTTCTCTTTTGGACATTAGTGTGTGCAAGAAGTACTTTCTACAATGTGATCTTCTGTAGTTTGTTTGCAACTCTCTGTGAAAAAAAGGTGTTATTTAAATAAACATGTACGTTGTTTAAAATGACAAAACAGGCCCTAATATATTGTAAGTGTTTGTAACTGTATATTGTGAATTGGAGGAATTTTAACGGCCACTAACCCAGCACTGTAAGATTTTATTTTTTGAGTTTTTTCAAATTGTTGAAGTCAGCTAAAACTGATAGCGTATGTGTGACTAACTGTTAGCCTTCTGCCACTCCAAAGATTTGATTAATATCCAAAAAGGCTCATGGAGAAATTATGTCTTTCTATAACAGGTAAAATAAATGTTATAATGAAAATTATTACCAAAAAGGGAAAATTAATTTGAACTAAATAACTTAGGCAAGTGGGGCTTTGATTACGGAGTATGTTGGAGTACATGGTTCAGGGTTTCTATGTCAACCTCCTGAATTAGTTTTAAAAGCAGCCTTGAAGTCGTCTTCTGTTCAAAACCGATATTTCATGTTTTCTCCATTTGCAAAAAACATGTCTCCGTGTTTTTATGAGTCCCAAAGAATTAAAATATGTTATGATATCCATTCCAGGCTAATAAATAGCGGTTACTTTAATCCTCATCTGTTTTGAATTTGAAGATCAAAACTTTTTTGTGATGCTTAATAATATCTTCTGGCCTTCTCAGGTTTTCTATGAAAGTTGTCTTGATTCTGCAGGACAGGCAATAGTTGTGCATTTTTGTGAAACCTAAGGGGGTTACATTTTCACACAAAACACTAATATTTATATTGACCTTGTTTCCCTTTTAAATAAAATTTTAGATTTCTTTGGAAAAACAAAAGCATGTTTTTCTCACTGAAATATTTTAGTAGGTTCTTATAAACCAAAAAATGAACTGTAAAACACAGTTCATAGATACCCTTCCATGTTTTTTCTCTTTCATATTATAATAGAAAAACTATAGCTTCCAATAAAACAAAAAAGCCTAAATTCATGTTTGTAATGCAGCTGAAATGTGCACACTTATGATATAGGAGATTTTTATGTCTTATATAATTTAATTACCATAATCCTTTGCAACCTCATAGGGTAGAAATCAGATCCTTTTGTAAGCAGAAGAACAATGACTGAAATGTCAGTTTTTCTCAGAAAATTGCCTTGTGCCATGGCTTCCAGGCTCACTGTGGCAGCATCATTGTTGCTCTCCTGACAAACACCTCTAATTGGCTCATTTTGTGGCACTCAGTCATACACAAAGGTTTTCTTTTGAGGGCTCTTAGAGTGGAGTTCGAGTGATTGGCAAAACCACTTTGCATTCCTGTAAATTCTGAATGTTCTTTGCCATCTTCAAGAAAGAAATATTTTTTATTATTAATATCTGTTGGGCCCAGCCATAGGAACAAAAAGGGACTATAATACAGACAGAAAATACAGCAGAATCATAGAACATACAACAGTATTAGGGTTACAGATTGCTTATAAAAGCTCTAGAACTGTCCCCCTATCCAAGCTGCAAATGTTAAAGCTAAAACCATTGTTAATGCAAGGATTAGGAACTATTAGTATTGCTGTGTTAATAGGCAGCTCACCCAGTTTATGTTTGTTGTTGATGCTCCCATTCAACCAATGATGGCTGGGTTACCTTAAGAACAAATAAGCCAAAATGTATTTGGAGTTCTGAGTCAACAAACTATTTCTGGAACATGATTTTAAAGAAAGAAGTTTAAGCAGAAGTCGAATCTGGAAAACACAGCTTCATCTGATGTCCCATGAAACCAATCATCTTTCAGGATCCCTTTCATTTAGCGTCTGGCCAAGCTTCCCTCCTGCACGCCAGCGAACTTTCACCCATCTCCTCCTTCTCTCTGAGGCTTTTCTCAGTCCCACTCATCGTCCAGCTTATTTTATCACCAGTTTCCGGAGAAACTGCTCTAATCCTTTTCATAGTTTTCTCATCTAAGCGAACGTCGATTCACATCATCAAAGTCTTCTTTAGCCCAAGTGCCAAAGAACTTATTTCATTCATTTCAGTAAAACTTTTCCAATCACAGGTTCTCTCTGTGTGAGTCTCTGCAGGTTAAAACACTGTTTTATTTCCCTTCTGCGTTGCATCTGTTAAGCTGATTGTTTGATCACATAGTAACTGTCATTCTCTATAAACTTATCATTTTATTTAGTTATTACTATGAATTTCAGTTTCCTCTTCAGTTGTTTTTTTTAAATCTATTCTTTTAATTGTTGTTTGTTTTCCTTATTGTTTTTTATATTTAATTAGTAGTTCTTTATGTTCTTCATCTAACTAGCTTAAAGTGTTTCCTTGCTAAAATATTTTAAGTAAAAGTTGAAGTATTTGGTTTATAATTCTAAAATATTATCTAGATCTTTAATGTATTACAACTTTGTTAGACAGTACAGTTACCTTTTAAGCAGCAACAACAAACACTATATAGTCAATAAAACCCATTTACTTCACATTATAAGATAAAAAAAAATAATGTATGTCATCATATCCAAGGTTGGATCTATAAAAGCCAGCTGGGATCTGCCAAACCATTGCCACTGATAAAAGTGTGTAATTTTGCTCTTGCATTTTTATGCACTTGAATTTTTTCATTTATCTAGTCACGGGGCACATTTTTATCAGCAATAAATTTATTGATTGGTTTAAACACATTTGTTCTAAATTTAGTTCATTTCTGTATTTTTACCCACTCAATTTATTTCATTTTAGTTTAAACCAATAATTTCTTTCAGTGTTTTCATAATCCATGAGGTTTTTGCCCTCACAAAGATGGCAGACAGGGCTCAGAGCCTCTGAACAAACACTATTTTGACTGCACCACCAGCACTTGTTGGAGAGAGGCGATTCTTTCAATTCTTGAGTTTATGTTTGTTGTTTTGTCAACTTATGATTTTGTTTGTAAGTAAATTTGTTAACATTTTTTCCTCATTTAAATTCGGTATTAGACCTTTTTAATGGGCTTGACATTTTTAGGGGGATATTGAACTTTTGGGGTTAAAATAAAAACCCTGTGACTCCTCATACCATCTGACTCACATACACAGTATAAACCATAAACTCTATATTTAAAAAAAACCTTCGTTAAAGTTATAATTATTCCTCTTGAGCTGGTTAGTTGGTCCCTGGATGTGCATAATGCTAAAACCTTCCTCTCTGTCAACCCCTGCTTTCAGCCTTTATAAATCAAAATTCTGTTCACATGTAAAGCTTTGCTGTTTTAATTCAACACTGCCATCCACTGGTGGGTTTTTGGACAGCTTTCTTTTTGTGATCAATTAAGAAACATATCTAAGAAAATGTTTCTCTTAACATAGTGGTTCTGTGGTCTTTCACCTATTAAGGTGGTGCTTTTGAGTGCAGCTCTGAACCCTAGTGCAGCCTCATCTGTTGACAGCCAAGGAACCTCAACACCCCTGCAGTGGCTATTATTAACAGTTGGAGCTCACAGTCAATTGCTGCTTTCTGGTAAGAGAGGGAATAAATTGGCTTTGTCTTGACATCTGTAGGATACTGGAAGTATAAGATCAAGCAAGTGTATGGCAGAGTTCTGACTATTTTATAAAAAAACAGATTTTTGGGGGGGAGGGGTCTCATATTCATTTTATATTATAACCATAAAGTTAAAATGTGCATATGCGTATATTTTGGTAATTAGTTTTGATATATGATTTTTAGAAATGGAAAACTTCTATTTAAATGACCTAAAGTCCAGATTGTATTCAGTATGCTGTAAATGTGTGACTTCACCCAAAAACGTTTTTACTTCAAGACTTTAATCAGACCTACTGGTCAATATCCAGCTTCATGTCAGTTGGTGTTGTTGTCCTTTGTTCCTGTCAGCAAATACAAGAACGTTAACCACCACAGGTATCAGTACCCTTTAAAGACACTGTGATAAAGTCGTCTTGACTTCAAGAACTCCAGAAGAGATGCTTTGACTCAATGCTGGCATCAGCCATATTCTATGCTAGAGTTTGTTGTAACAGATCCTTTATTTAATTGATGCTAAAATACTTGCATTTTCTCACTGGAAAAAATAGAGATTTTTACATTCTTTGAATAAAACATCCTTTAGATGATGTGTGTCTTCTTTATCTTTTATGTAAAATAAACATAAAAACTGTTTCTGAATAACATCATATTAATGTGGTCATTTATGTAGGTCATAGTAGTAATGTTGAGTTCATTAATGTGGTGTAAATTAACCTTTTACCGCCAAACAGATAGGTAACATGTAGTGATGTGCAAGAAAACATACATGTAACATATTGCAGTTATGTTCTTTATTTATACTTTGTCGTTAGTGTTAAAACAAGAACGAACAGATGACGGCTATAGGGGCTGGGTTTTCATCTTTTAATGCGATATGGTTGTATTTACTCATTCCTGTCTGAATGCCGTATAGCATTATTGCAGGTAGCCACTTTCATAAGGGAAAATATCCAGAAATGTATTTATTCTATCTTTGAGTTGTACTGCACAGCTCATTCTGACCCACTTATGAAGCTTACCCAAAATGAACATAAAAAAAACAACAACAAAAAAAAACTAATTTGCATGTGGGTGACATGCACAGACTTTTCAAAAACTAGTAGATTTGTGCAGATTATTTGTATTCACAACAGTAAATATACACTTGTACCCATGGTAACAAGTTAAGCTCACATATAGTTTGTGCTGCTATAAAATCCAGAATCTTTATCAAAGCTTTAGCAATCCATCCATCTTTTTATAAAGACAACCTGACATCTCATCAGTCAGAGGCTGTCACTGTTTTTATGTTTTATTATATTGTAGGAACATAAAGGTGGGCTCTGTTTATTGGCCACTTAACACACTCTATATATAAATATGATGATTCTTGCACAATAACAAACCATATTTGATATTTATAATTAGAACAACAGATATAACATAATAATGTACATTTGATAGACTCCTAAGAACCTCGATGGTGACCCTGTGAGAAGAGATTACCTATAATGTGGAGTGAATTAATAGAGTCATTTCAAGGTGACATTTAAGCCTTTTATTTGGTTACATTCTAGTGGAGCACTTTGGTAGATGAGGTGTGTTTTAAAACATTAAAAATATGTAAGTATCCCGTTTTTGTAAAACTGAAAATGAACTTAATATTTCTGACAAGGAAATTATAAATCCTGGCCTAGGGTCTTTCTGCATGGAGTTTGCATGTGTGGGGTCTCTCCGGGTACTCCGGCTTCCTCCCACAGTCCAAAAACACAACTGTTAGGTTAATTGGCATCTCTAAATTGTCCTTTGGTATGAGCATGTGCATGCCTGGTTGTACGTCTTTGTGTGTCTATGTATTTCCCTGCTATTTATTTCATAATAGATTATAATGACATGTTTTACCGCTGATTATCAAAGAAAACTTTCAATTCCTCTGAAAAAAGAGTAGCTTTATATTCACCACTTTTTTTTTTACATAGATGATTATTTCCATTTTCAAAAGAAAGACTTATTGCAAGCTACTTTTTTACTTGATCAAGATTGTTGTGATTAAAAGTATGCACACACAAATGCTAACTTTTTTACTCTACCATATCATAACAGGGATGGGGGCATTATAGATAAATTATGAGGTATCTATCAACTTTCGTAGTTCTGCTCTCAATATTCTGTAAACCATTTAAGGAGTATATCATTGCTGTAGACTTTCACAACCAGCACATAGCTGTTGCATGCTGTCTGACTGAACTAGGTTACTGTGCTGATTCAATTTTCAAAGGGACCAACCTTGTTGGTAGGAAACACGATTTGCTAATTAACAAAAATGTCTCCTGGCATTTTTAAGAAAATGACGGAGCTCCCAAAGGGTTGATAAAACTTCATTTTTGATTGAGAATGAGGATGTAAACAGAAGAGAGGCAGAAAACCCCCAATATTTTAAATTAGCAAACATGGGGAAAAAAATAGAGTAAAAAATAAAGTAATTTAAAGAAGTCCTTAAACACACCATTACATTCTTTTGCTTGTTTAATACATTTTTCTTTATTGATGAAGAACTCCAACATTTGTAACTGTTTTACAATCCTAAACCAGATATAAATATCCCTTTTTTATAGCAAAACAAGAATCATAAACTTCAGACTTTTTAATGTGTCTTGAGCCATTTCAGTAAAGAGCAGCACATTTACAGAGTTCTTTATATTTAAGAACGTTATAATGAAACTGGAATTCACAAAAAAAAAAAGAAACGTTAAAACTTTACAACCAGTTTTCAATGGTTTGCGACACTATTTAAATAAAAAGTTACAAGCAACATTCCCTTAAATGTGTACCATTCCTGCATGAGGTGATAGTTTGATAAAGTGTGAATTGCAAAATATCAATGTAATGAGGATTTTCTAGGTTTTATAATGAAAACATGACAACTTTAATATATTTGTAGAAGAAATTTGATACTTCATATCAGGCATACAGTAATGTAGTACAATTTCTGTAGAATCAACGTTTTAACTAATGTTTATTTTTTGGTTTAGGAGTAGGTTTTTTTGACACAAACTTAATTTATTTAATCAACAAACAACCACAACCTAGTTTAATCTGTCTGGTTTATCTTCTAACAACACATTCGAAAATCCTAACAGTTTTATATTTGAATATTTCAACGGATACTTCTGAAAGTCATTCGTTTCTCACATCCCAACACTGAGACAGGAAATTTTTGCATCTTGGTAGTAGTGAGATTATATGGGCATGAAACAAGACGTTTTGATTACAGCGCCCCCATGAGGCTCAATGACAAACAACAGGCCTTGTCACAGGACTCATCAGCTATAGATGGCTTCTTGCAGCCCACTCCCAAAACAGATGCACTTAGTACAGTCCATGCTACTTCCTTGCAACCCCACTCATTGGCAGCGGTTACCATGGTTTTTTATTTTTATTCTGGCTTATTTTCAGCCTGAGGATAGCAGACGCTCATACTGTCACTTCTGTCTTACTGTTGGTAACAAAGTAGGGTTGTGGAGGCATGTAGCGGGAGCTGTGTAGCTCGTTCTCTGTGATGCCGGGTTTCTTTTGGCCATAACTCTGTCGGAGTCCCAGCATGTCTTTACTTTGCCAGGATCTCAGTCCCCCTGGGCTGACTGCTATGTTGGAAATGTGGGACAGTGACTGGGAGCTGTGGCTCCTGTGGCTTTTGTATTTGTGTTCGCTGTGCTTCATAGAACGCTGTCTGGGCGGGCTGTAAGGATTTGGAGGTTCAGACTCAATATCCACGCTTTCCATGGGGAGGCTGCCCTTGG
The DNA here is from genome assembly GCA_034780135.1 of Jordanella pulchra. Classification (NCBI taxonomy): domain Eukaryota; kingdom Metazoa; phylum Chordata; class Actinopteri; order Cyprinodontiformes; family Cyprinodontidae; genus Jordanella; species Jordanella pulchra. Next base: position 28,229 of record JAUZNJ010047447.1, read on the forward strand.
CTGCCATTTCAAAAGCTTGCCTGCGATTGCTTTGGTAGCTGTCATTGGCTTTCTCTGCTAGAAATGGGAAAATAATAGGATGAGATCGTTATTGTTCAGCTATGATTCTTCAGTAACTGAAACATGCAATATATCTTACAATACTTTGCAAAAGTTTCACTAGTTTCACCATTTGTTTGACATCACGGTTTCATTATGTTTAATATTTCTGGCTTTCAGCTGTAACTGTTGTAAAAAATGCTTTTACAATGTATTGACCAAAGAGGGCAAAGTATATTCACAGCACACTCTGCCTATTTTTGTACATATTTAAAGTTGAAGCCATGTATAATAATCCTTTTAATTAACACTTGTTTTCAATTTTGTGTTGATTTAAGCAATGGTGTTCTGTTTAAATCCATTTACATTTGCAACTCTAACATCACAAAATGTGTTCATGTGCAAGGGAGATAAATACCTTAAGATCAAATTTAAGATTCAGTTTTTTTTTTTTGCTGCCATCAAGACAAAATTACTCCAAAACTACTCACAGAAATATTAACAAAAAACTTTTAAAACTCATTAGAATACATACAAATTTCAGTTGTATAAATTCAGAGGGTGGAAATGGAGAACACCAATATTACTGTTAACAAATATACAGCATTGGGTTCATAAATGTATATGAGCAAATAAACACTTTTAAATTATTTAACAATTCCAAATATTTGCTTTAGTTTTGCATCAGGATATAATCTTAAATCCTGGTTTTGCTCCTTGTATACTAATAAAATCTGCAGTTTTAAACATGTCCTTTTTAAATCAGTTTGCATGATGGTCGCATAAAGGGTTGGAGACAAATGTGAATAAGATGCTTGTGTGAACTATTAAAACCTTTCAAGAGTTAAGCAGGTTTACATCAAGAAAATACCCACTAAAATCAATATATTATTCTTCTGAATATCATGGTTTCTCTGTTTATCTCTCTGCTAATAGTTATTTTTGAAATAAGTACCATTGCATTCTTTTGACAAAGAAAGTATATCAAGAATGTAATACAACTTCTTCCAAATCTAACAATTAGAGAAACGTTTTGAAATTGGGTAAAATGCAAATTATTACAGTGGAGATGGTGCTAATTAGGTTATTTTATATAGAACAGTGTATGAGTATTTATACATTCGGTTCTGATTATCATTGTTACTCTGTTACTTTCATGTAGTAGCTATAATAGTGCTGTTTTCAGATCCTTTATGTTTTAAGCTCCAAATTGACAAGGAAATAAAATCGAACCCAATTACAGTTGTTGACACATTGAGATAAATATTCTTTGGTTCAAATATTTATTGACTGCAGATTTTTTAAATTTAGCACACTTAGCTACTATAAATAAGCTCTGTTTCTTTCCATGCTGACATTGATGGGATATGGATTCATTTACCAGGACTGCTGCAAAACAAAGACACGACTACAAGGCTTTAAATAAGTTATGTTTGAACTTGGAAAAAAATGTTGTCTAAACACAAAGATACACAGCAAATTTAATCACATTAAATGTTCCTCAATGCATTATATGATATGGATCATTTTATACATTTGTGTATCAAAAGGTTCCTATAAAGCCTTTTGACCTTTCTACAATATTTTCAATAGATAAATTGTATTTTCTCTTTTTATTTATATTACAAACTAAATCTTACCAACAGCCTTCAGGGTGTTGTACTTGTTGAGGTCCTTGAGTGGGGTCTGTTGTTCATATGGGCTGGTGATCTGTCCCACTGTGGGATATGGCTGACCTACTAAAGTTGGAGACTGGGCCACATTGTTCATCTGATTGTTATCTAAAAGAAGAGAAGCATAGGTTTTTAACACATCAACCTTCAGCATTTATGTTGTTTGCAAAATTAAATATGATTAAACCAAAAATATTACATTCACTTCTTTAACTTTAAAATCATTTTTGAAAAATATTTACATTTTCCTAAATTTGTAGTGTGACATTTTTCTAAATAAGGCTTTTTTGAAAGCCAGCTGGAGAATCTTGACTGGTCCTTATTGCAGTGAACTAATCCTATAGTAGACATCTGGTAAATTAAGGGGTATAAAGCAAATAGACTGGTTTCCTGCCTCCCTGGCATGGCAGGAGGAAACAGATGTTCAGATTTTCCTCTCTTAGCTTAATGAACATTAGTTGAACCTTCCAAATTACAAGTGATACTTTAGGACTCAATAGAGCTGCACCATATCAGGTACAAATTTGTTCAGGGTTGAAATAATGATATGACCTGTCTGCTCCTTCTTGCACGCAGGGTGCACTAGTTTTTCAGAGCAGCTCTTCAATTCAGCAACAACTTCACAGACCTATTTTTGCTCAATTGCTATAGTGGGCTACATGGTGGTGCTGTTTGTAGCAGAAGTTCCTGGGTTCGAATCATGGCCTTGTGAATTTTTACATAGAAATTGATCCAAAAATGCTCCAAAACAAGACAGAATATACAATTCATTAAATGGGATATTGGTCTCTTCCAGTTGGATGTGCTTAAAATGTACAATAGGAAAGTGGTAGAAATCCTATTCAGATGGCCAAACCACCTCAACTTTCTCTTTGTCAAGGAACAACAACTATAATCTGAGCTCTCCTTAGATGATGGAATTTTATGCTGTATCTGTAAGGCTAAACCAAGACACCCTGTGATGCGATCCACCTTTGTTATTCATAAATCATATTTAGTGGACTATAAAAAAAAGCTTCGTGGAATGACCACAACAGGAAGATAAGAATCTGCTTTAATGACAACAAAGCACCAATCCATCTTATACTTACAGTCATGGTCCGAAGATACCTACATCATACACAAACCAGACACCCTCCACTCCAGAATTATGCATTGAGAACCTGAGTATGAATAACACAATAGGATTGATAACAAGTAACAGACTAAATAGACTGCAATCTGCTCCAGTTTCTGAAAAAAACATGTCACGGCTTTTGATTTTGTTTCAAAAGCCGCAGTTAGCCCTTCAAAGCAAATCCAGTACCTTGTTCTACCTTAGCACCCTCAAGATCCATTGAACATGTATGTACTAAATAAATAAGCTCCTATAATCTTCTCAGCCAAAGACCTGATCCAGTGTTACATAGCCAGACAGTCAAACTCCCATCCACAGGGGCCAGTGTGACGCAGGTTTTTCTCCTTTACAAGACAAGATAAAGATATTATAGATAAATAATAATTAATTAAAAAGAAAATCCAATAAAATATTTATCATTGTCCCACAGTAAAACAAGATAGACGGACGGACCGACGGACCGACCGACCGACCGACCGACAGACAGACAGACAGACATACAGACAGATAGATAGATAGACAGACAGACAGACAGACAGACAGACAGACAGACAGACAGACAGACAGACAGACAGA
>JAUZNJ010047468.1:0-31618 GCA_034780135.1 Jordanella pulchra
AAAATCTTTGGAGGGAGCTTAAAGTCCGTGTGGCCCAGCGACAGCCCCGAAACCTGAAGGCTCTGGAGGAGATCTGTGTGGAGGAGTGGGCCAAAATCCCTGCTGCAGTGTGTGCAAACCTGGTCAACAACTACAGGAAACGTCTGATCTCTGTAATTGCAAACAAAGGTTTCTGTACCAAATATTAAGTTTCCTTTTTCTGGTGTATCAAATACTTATTTCACACAATAAATAGGAAATTCTTTAAAAATCATACATTGTATTTTTCTGGATTTTTGTTTTAGATTCCGCTTGAGTCAATCATCACTAAATGGATGAGAACAAGAACCATTAGCTAGAAACGAGCCCAGTGATTTGCCTCATGAATTAGTCTAAGTGCGACTGTTTTATGGGATATTCTTAAATATATACCAAGGGGGCCTATATATTTAAAAAAGGAAAAAAGAATTCACACCAAATACTAAATCATTTTTTTAAGTTTTAAGTTGCCGTCATACAGAACGTTACACAACATGTTCTTCTCTAAAAAATAGCTCATTGTGTTCTAAAAGGTTTTTAAATGTGTCTTAAGGACAATAAAGAAATGTGCAAGTGAGCAAAGATACCATCAGACTTGACCTTCTGTGTCACAGGCAGCTGATGTTTATTTCTAGTCTATTCAATTATTTTGGTGCTGGAGCCCATCTCCTCCACCTAGAAAGAAAAATGGATCAATGGGCTGCATTGATCTGCCCACTTGCATGGCATCTAATGACTAACTCAAGTCGGAGCTGAGAACTCAAAATAGCCGAGGATATCCAGCCTGGCCTATTTCTGGAAAAATAATCTGCAGAGACTTGAGGAAATAATCTGCTTTGGTTTGCTATGTCCTCTTCAAGAGAGTGGTGAACCGCATATATTATTTAGACAATCAAAAAAAAAACAAATGTGCACGAAAAAGGAAAAAAAAGTATGTTGTTGTTGGCTGACATGAACAAAATGACGAATAATTTTCACAAGCATGCATTGTTAATTATGCATCCACCATGTTGCCTTCTTTTCTTTTAACAAAATGTAACAAAATACAATTACCTTATTAGATGAAGACACATGCAAAAATCCAATGACAGTGGAAAGCATCAACATGCCCCTCCATGTCACATTTTAACAGCACATTGTGCCATATTCTATTTGCAGTGACGTTGTAGCAGCAATATAAAAGGGATCATCAGACTGATAAAGCAAAGAGTTTCAACATTACTCAAACGGTTTTAATTGACATGGACAATATAATTAATACCCGACTGAAATGTAGTGATGAAAAATACTGTATACGCTGGTAACAGGTTTGTTCCTAACTAAATGGACTATTCGCAATGCAGCTGAATGCTAACTGGCATAGCATTAGCTGCAGACACCAGGTGGAGGTGATAGATGGAGACTCGACTGACACGTTCCTTCTTTCTGTACGTTGAGCCTACAGAAAAATAACTATAAAAACATGAACTCATAGGACTACCAAAGCAAGCGAGTTTTGAAAAATGTCACAGATTGTTGATAAATTAATCACAGTTTGAAGTAATTTCGTAAAACATCAACTGTAATTTGATCAGAGCTGTTTACCATTCTTTTATGCCAAATACTTCAGAAATCAGTAGTATGAGTATCATTTTTTAAACCTTGCTCATGAATCTTAAACAATCACAAGGAATATATTGTTTTCCTTCCATGTAACCTGTGTTGAGATATTATGTTGAGAGAAACCATGAATAACATCTTTAAAAAAAATTGTGATTCTCCCATAGTGGGATAATAAGAAATGATCTTCTGTTGTCGTTTAGCCGTTTTCTTGACAATTTCACAGCAAATAAAGAGGTAAATCACATTGATTTTCACAAGAAAACAAAAACTTAATATGAAACAATTATGTCAAACATTTCTAGCACAAAAATAAAATATTTTAGGAAGTTACAGAGTTCAAAAACTTATGTAAAAAGAGGCAAAAAGCTATCAATATTCAAATACTGGTATCATATTAGATATTAAGAGTTGCATTGGGAATCAATACTATTTATTTAAAAGGTTTTATTAATTGTTTATGTCTAAGTCTTCCCCACATCGATCTCACCGAATTGGAGGAAAAACCATAATAATCAGGCCAGGTTTTAAGGCTTTCAAAGTGATCACAAAGATTCTTAGACCATCCTTGAGATACCTTTAAAAGAGTCTGTGCATCAGCTGTCATCTGTACTCTGTAAGTGAACAAACATGCATCAAAACTCTTTCTCCATCAGCCCAAACCGCAGACTAAACAGCAACTTAACAGAATCAGATGTTATTATGACTTTTGAAGAATACAAAACACCCAACAATAAGCATTTTACTTTTAAAATCCACTCAATTAAAACCCAGTAAACAGCATTTGGCTGCTAGTAGGCTGGAAGAGAGCAGAGGCACTTCGGGTTTCACAGACCTTTCAATGGTACTTCATATTAACATTTTCCTTCCCAAAATAAGGAATGAGGTTTGCATATTTATTGTGTTTGCATCACTTCGGATTGTCATCTCCAGCAAAATCTTCTACACAATATTATCTTTTAATTAGCTTGGAACCACAGAACCAGCCCAGTACCCTTCCATTTACCAAGGAGATAACAAGAGAAGCAATCAGGCAAACGAGTCAAAGCGCTGCTGTTAATTACCCAAAAGCAAATAATGAGACAGAGCCTCTTATTAGCTTTCAGAATCCAAAGCTTCCCCACACTTCACTGATTCGCCAGGTCCCAGTGGCCAACTAAAAGATTTGCTTTTTAAACAGAGAAGAGGAAGCTTATGGCTTAACAGTATGTTTAAGCACCTGCAGTAAACTACTCAGGCTGCATGTGCTCATGTCGGTGGGGAGGGAAGTAATCATGTCCTTGTCTGAGCACTTGTTAGTCAAACAAGTATGGAGGTAAATCAAAAGGCCAAGTGTGGCAGCTGTTCTGTGTCTGGTGAAATAAACAAATAATAAAGAAGAAAGAGATTTGTTTTTTTTAAGGCTTTACTTTTTTACATTTTAAATTGTAAAATATTTTATAGCAACGATACACAGAGAAAACAGCTGGAGAGTCAAATAAATAGGATTTTCAGCATGATTGGCCCTGAATGGTCACCCACTACTTTTTCTGAACATTAGACACACCACAGTAAGGGCTTCCATGTCAGGCTTCTGACAACACTCTTCAGTATGGATGTCATTACTGAGGGAAGAAGATGCCTAGCTAGTAGGGAACAGCAATTAACCGATAAAAATGATGAATTCAAGTTTAATTTATGATATTTAACTTTTGGAATGTATTTATTTTAGTTTTTTCACCAGTTCACTTCAAGGGCTTCCATAGATCAGTTACATTAGTTTAAACTTTTGTTCTTAGGTGAACAAAAACACAAATTAGCTCACTGTGTGATATTATCCCATTAATTTCTTATTTTTTTATTTTTGTTGCCCTTTAAATTAGGGTAATTTAACAGTGGGGATGATTGAACTAAAGCTAATTTTTGAAAACAGTATATGTCATTTTTTTCATAAAACTTAAGTGAGGAAAAATCAGAATTGCTAAATTAGATTTGGTAGAAAAGAAATCCAAGATCAGATTTTTAATCTACATCACCAAGGCGTCTTGGCTCAGAGTGTCATCAGTTTACTTTTATCACTTTGTTCTCAAATTTCTCTTCATAACTGATGAACTAGCTCACTCATCAATGCCACAAACATGTAGAGTCAAATTTCATTGTTTATTGTGAAACATTAGTTTTTTACAAGCATGTTTCACAACTTAAATTTCTTTACTCTTTAAACTAAGGTCACCTGCCAAAGGGGAGGATTAGGATAAGCTTTTTAAAAAACTGCATGTCATTTGTAGTTTTTTTAATTGTGAAACTTAAAGAAAAAAAATCTATTGATCAGATTTTGTAGGGAAAAAAAAAAACTAAAAAAAATAGAGATTAGATTTTTAAGCCATATTATCCAGCCCCCCGTAGTTAGACCTGTTACAATCAGTGGTGTGTCAGGAAGGAAACAATCAAAAAATCTTAATCTATAATTACTATAAAATGTCTCCCTGCTCCCAACATTGTTATTAAAGTGCAAACAGAATCTACATTACTAGAAATCAGTGGCAAAAGGTAAGAAAAGAGAGATGTTATCCATAAAAATCTGATTTGTGAATTTATGTTTTGTATACTCATTTCTTTTTACTGTTTTATTAGCAATACAGTTTTGTCACTTTAAAACAATTTTGCTCATCTAAGACTGCTCTAATGTTAATAACTGATTTATTTTCAAGCAATAGGCGAATTAAAGTCCGTCTTTAAGATGTTTGAATGCGTTTTCATACTTTTGAAGAAGCAATGGATGCTTTACACATATTTCCATCCGCTCTGTGTACCCCTTCATCACATCGCTTCCCCTACAAACTGAAATTCACACCTGTGTAACTTGCCTTGGGAACATTGATCAAATTCAGAACAAGCACCACCTGGATCATTTCAGCCCCCGACACCAATTCTAAAATAAGTCAATAAACCTCAGTTGACCTTAATAACAGCAAAAGAAATCTCTGGTAGCAATACGGCTGACAGCTTTATAGCCAGAGACCTCCGCTGAGACTCCATAAGCTGAGCTGACCTGCCCAGGTTAGCTTTTAAATATTTAATAATGCCTTAATGCATTGGTGCTGCTACAAGAAATAACATAACATTAGTGCTTGAGATTTACTACAGATTAAAGAATCACTGACAACAAAACCGACTGGTAAAATGTCAGTTTAAACTCATGAAGCAAAACTAGTATTTGGAAAAATAAGAACATTTTAAAAGCTAAAACTAAGGAGCTAATCTGACTCATCTTATGATTTACTCTCCCATCTGTAACAGACAGCTTTTGGAAAGCAAACACTAATAATAGTGTTGTGATATTCTGAAATGAAACAAGCAAGACGCAAAAAGGGAACCATGTTAAGGACAAGGATTTCTTTAGTTTGTTTTTTTCCTCTCTTCCGCTCTGCTTGACCTCACTACTGTCATGATTCCGATACATTAGACCAGTCACTGCAGGAACAGCTTTGTGTTTTCTGTTTCCATTTCTCTTAAATAAATGACCTTTACTCATTTATTTTTTCATGGTCCAAATCTACTTAATATTTAGATTTTATAAATGTATTTTTTTTATCCATTATTACTTTATTGTCATTTATATCATGCTCTTGTGTCTTGGCATTCTTTTAGTTTTTATGCTGGCATTTTAATGATATTTTATTTGTTTTATCCATTCTATTTATTATTCATTCTTTGTAACCAGTGAGTTGATCTGATGTCTTGAACTGTTTTTATTTGGTCTTCTGCATGGTGTCATGTGCTTCAATGTTTGTGTATTGTAACATTTAAGATGTCTTCTCCAGTTTACAAAACAAACCTACCTAAGGGTATTATTAAAGTAACCTTGAAACCGAACCTAAACTGATGGCTGGAACTGTGGGTTCATACCCAACGTCTAGCTTCATGTGCTGTCCATCACCATGGAAACAAAATGTTTGCTGGCAGCTTATCCCAGCACTGCCACGATGTGCAGCTCCATTAAGCTGCCACTGAATATTGCTGTCTTCTATGATGCACACTATTTTCCACCGATTATCAAATTGTGAAAACTTTATTTGTAAACATTTATTGACTTAATGGAAACACGCTAATAAAAAGCAAAACTTGTTTTCTAATAAAAGTATTTCAGAAAATAACCGAAAATAACTGAATGCACACTGACCACATACCTCTGGTATTGTTTTTTGCCTTAAGCCTCCAATCATGCTCGAGTTCCTCTTAGTAGTGCTGTTAGTGCTGCAACCCACCATAGCACAAGTAGGGTTAGGATTTTCATCCTCCCCAGGTTTTAACAGTGTTGTGCCATAAACCATAATAATAATTTTGGACATTGTGGACCAAAGTCCATGTTTCAATTTTAAGCATTTTCACTGGGTCAGAGGGTGCAGATAACCTCACAGTACGTCTCTGGGCTTTGCTAAAACCCCACTTCTGCAGCCCTCCCCCAGCTAACTTTTCAGAACACTCCCATATGTGCCTTGGATCCCCCCCCCCCCCCCGCCCCCGGAGTTGAAACTTGTAAGACACCACAGCACACAGACTGCTCTCTCTTTCCGTGAAAGGGAAGATCACATTGGAGAAGACAAGATCATGAAAGCCAGGCTGGAAATCCAGACCTCCAACAGGACCATGGCTAAGTTTCAGAACATTTCAGAACTGAACTGCTGCAAAACAGACAGTTTGCAACATTCCTCTGAGGTTCAGAAACTTCTTTTTTGGAGGGTGAAGAGTGTGGAGAAGGAGAGCTTCCCTTGGTTTGTGGCATTTGGGACAAAGGACCCCATATGACTGATTTCCTAAACTATAACACACTACGTAACACTTTTTAACAGGAACAGTTTTTTTCCACCTGCTGCTGCTGGTTAACCAAGCATACCATATACAAACCGAACAAATGATGCAAACCCAAATGGAACGTCGGTATATCCGAACATAATTATATGTATAAAACTTGTAAGGATGCTCTGTAGATAACTTAAGTAAACCAACCTGTCGCAGTTTGAGGTAAAATGTTTCACTGAAAGTCTTTCGGCTGAAGTACCAAAAGCGCTCGTTTGATGGATAGACCCTGACGAGGGTTTCCAACAGGAAGCGAACAGGTTCCACCACTTCTGTCACCACCAGGTCGACTGCCACAGTCATGTAGATCTGCTTATCTTTAGATAGGAATAAACAGAAAGATGTTTACCGTTTGTATTTAAATATTTGGTCCATGTAATACTCATAAATAACTACTACTTCAATCTGCATACTTGTTTCATTTACGCTAAAAAAAAGGTTGTTTTTAGAAAACTAAGAGTTAACTAACAATTAAACATAGCTTGTTATTAATCTTAGGAAAAAGACAGTAAAAAAAAAAAAAAAAAAAAAGCAAATACAAAACTAAAAAAAAAAGCAAATAAAAAACTACCAATAATCTTAATGGCTTCAAAAATCAGTTTCCAACACTATGGCGATAGCCCTACTGCTCCACTTGTGAAAGAAATTTAAATTAGTTGCTCTAACGCTATGCCACTGTAGTGAAGGCAGTTCACCGGCAGGGAGGGGCTAATCCCTGATTGGCTGCTATTCACATGGAAGGAAAGGCACTAGTGCCTGACCCAGCTAGTTAGCATGACAGTGAGAACAACACAGAGGTGGTGTTTAGTGTCATAAGATATTCCATCTGAAAAGATCCCCTTTAGTTCTTCACATTGAGATTTTTTTGTTCTTTCCATCTAAAGTTACTGCTTATTAATCCTTAATCAACTGTTGTCTTGCTGCACAATGCTCCTAGTAATTGTAGAATATTTTACTGCTCTGTTTCTTAGAAGAACATTTTAGATTAAGTAGTAGATGACCATTTAGGGACAAACCTTTAGGTGTGTCTTCATTCAATGGCTGGAAAGCTGCCATGTTGGGATTCCAGGTTCCTGTGATGATGTAGGCCTTTCCATCCGAGCTCTTTCCCATTGATTCCTATAAAAGGAGTAAGATGAAGACATCTATTTTGTCCCTAACAATAATAAAGGTGATATCTTAACAATCTAGCTGAACTTGTAATAACACAATAACACCAAAATTATCAGGTTTGGTAGCTGATCAGTTAAAATGTTTCCATTTGAACTCATTATTTCATCCACATAAAAGATGGTCTGTTTGATAATACAATAGATTTTCTTAAGGGGTTTCACAAAAGAAGCAACCTATATGGATTATTTTTAAAATTAAATACCTTAAGGCTACTAATAAAATGAATCAAATTAAATCCAACTCACCATGTCAAGAAGATGCATATCACTGTTGCAGACTTTCTGTCCAGGACTCAGCAGCATCCCAAAACACCTGAACAGAAGACAGAGGAGAAACATCCCACAAATCAATATCCACTAACTCCACAGCAGAGCCACAGCCTGCCTTCATCAGTCAAGTTATCTGAGAGAGAAAAGAAGGTAGGAGAATTTCCTCAAGATGTGGACTCTCCGACACTTTCAGACAACAATCTTAGCTCCTACTTTACCGTTCGACTGCATCTCTGCCCAAATACAATTACTTACTTTAAATCAGTAAACTAGAGGGCTCTATAGGTATAGCATTAAATATCACTTCTACAGGAATTTAAAACTGCATGACACTGATAAAAAACAAAAAAACTGTAAAAGTCTAGTCTCTGAGATAGAATCGGTTTCAATTCAAAACTAATTTTGGAAATCAATAAATTAGATTCACTTTGAACATATTTCATAAACTAAGCCATTTCATTTAAACTTGAGGCACTTGAGGCCCCAAGCAATATATTGATGAAAATCAATCTAACAGAGAAGAATAACCAACTTTACACACCCTGTGATGATGTTTTCTGTTTGAATGTTACAGTCTTACAAGGATTTTGTCCCACTATTAGTAATACGACATCGTTTGCATGACACATTTTTGAGACAGATGGCTTTATGTCTGGTTGTGGAATATTTAGGTGATATAATCGACTCTCCAATCACAACCGCTCACATAGTGTGGTAGCAAAACTCACCACCGCCGTACTTTACAGTTGGAGTGACAGGTTTATGAGAATATGCTGCATTGAACACGTCTAAGTGAGGTTTGTAGATGACCTTTGCATGGTCTGACCTCAGGGTGAGTTTGCCAGGGTGTCTACTCTCTTCTACCAGTGGGAAATAATTTATTTGAGGTTTACTTTGTGATCTCTCTGCCGTTTTGAATCAGGCAAACCTGTGAAACCACCGTCTTCATCAAGTTGGTCAAACTGGCAAATGTTCTGTGTTTTAGCAAATGAAACACCACCGTCTAAGTCTCACCAATGGATTTATTTATTTTTTATATATCAAGACAAACCACACCATAATCCTAAGAGACTCGTAGGAGGATAAGATCCAGCAGTGGACCTTAAAATAAGATTTTTCAAATAAAATAAAGGTTTTCAAAGTCTGAAATAAAAAATTAAATAAATAAAAAAGAAAGTGCATTTTTTTGTCTCAGTCTGGTAGCTGCAGAGGTGTGAAAATGAGAAGGGGAAATGACCTAGTTTTTCCAGTGGTACTCAGGCATACAAACATTTAAACAGTGGGCTGCAGACATTTGGATGAGACTCATAAAAAGAGGTCTGCACTGCTGATCACTGTTCATTGAAAGCAAGTTTTTCACAGTTTTTAATCCTGAATATTGTATCCTCCTTGTTTATTGTACACGTCCCACAGGGAGAAAAGACACAGCTAACCTTTATATTAATGATATTAAACCAATCATCCCAAAAGTACCAATGATGAAAAGAAAGGTCCATAAACTTCTTGTGCACCATTGACTGGCTTAATGCTGCTTGTACTGAAGGAGTAAATGAAGTGAAGTATAACACAGTAAAGGTACTTTAATGTGTTCCACCAAGCAGCATTAGTCTAAGCTTTCAATGCAAAACAAAAGTTTAAAGACCAGGCTGTAAAGCAGATGAAGAGTTTTAAGGTGCAGGCTTGTAGTCAGACAAGGGGAAAGCTAGCCTAAAGATATTTTGATCTTGCTTATGAAAATGGGAAAATTGATGTGAACTGTTTACCCCAGAAGCCAGATTATGACACTGAGGTCTTTAAGGCAAGGCCTTCACCATACCAGCAGACGCCAAGCTAGTTAAAAAGCTTCCAGTAGGAGGGAGCCGGCCTGGAGAAATATTTCCCCTGCTGCTGGAGGCTCTGACTATTGTTTGTCAGACGATCTGCTTCTTTAATGTCACATATGGGATTGAGACACACCTGTCGGTCTTACCTTTCAAGAGGAGGCAGGAGAGTATGCTCCAACTGTTAGTGCAGACTCAGTAGTTGGAGGACACTGTAGAAAGACTACTGTTAATGCTGCAAAGCAAAGCTGTGACTTTTGGACCTCAGATTTATGAGGAGCAGGTTAAATCTCTTCATAGGTGTTGAACAATGGACCAGAAGTGGACTAAGAAAACAGAATTAGGATTCCTCTGCATTCAATCCAAAGGAGGCACTTAGGCCAGCGGATGACTCCCCAAACAATAGGTCTTCCAAGTATGTCCCACTGCGAGGAGACCCCAGGGAAAGGGCAGGATTTGATCCTCATTGGTCTGTGTGCACCTTAGGATGCTCCAGAATAAGCCACAGAAACTCAATCTTAGATAAGCTAAAGACAATAGATGGATGAGTAGAGGGTATTCTGGGATGTACAGGTTTAATGCAGCATTAGTTCAATAGATCAAATGAATAACTTTATTGGTCAGCTCACTGGTTCAGATAATGAAATCATTAAGGGACAATTTAAAGAATGTCTCTGTATTAAAACACACCATTTTGACACAACCTGAATTCTGAGACAGTTATAAGTTGTATTAAATCAGATTTCATTCTCACCTTTCAATGCCCAGCTCCTTGTTGCACATTTGTTGAACAGAAACCAACACCTTCTTCTGGACCCCCTGCCGCAGCTTGAAGTAAAACTTATCCCGGTCCTTTGGCACAGGGCTGGGGGCAAGAAATAGTGTGACAAAATGCAGTCACTATCACCTTCTTTCATTTCAGAGCTTTATTGACTAATTCACAACAGAATAAAACGTCTACAGTAAATATTTGAATAACTCCAGGGGGAAAAAAAAGAAAAACAAAAATCAATAGAAATTAAGCAGAGTTTCATAAAAAGAAAAGTGGACTTCTAGAGGTCTGCTTCATGCTTAGCAAAATGTTCCAGGTCCCTGAAGGCAGAACTTTATCTGTTCAGTAATTTATAGCAGCATGGATTCATCCCAACAAAATACCATTCAGGGTGGAAATGGCTCCTTCTTTTTCTATGTGTATAAAGTCCAGAACAAACCTAAAGGATCTTATGAAGATGTTGACTGAAGCCGATAATCATCATGAACAGAGAAAAGAGTTTTGCACCGCTACCGGTCACTCAGAGAGGAAGAGGCCATGTGTCCAAAAGTTACATAATGAACAGACCACAGCAAATTTGCAAATTGCAAAAATGGAGTTAATTTTCAGATTTTCATCTGCTGGGACCTTTTTTGGGGGGTGGGGAATGTCCTGTGTATGTTAATATCTGGTTTAAACAGTGAGCATTCCCTGCGGTACTACATTAATTTCACTTCATTAACCAAAGTCTTTTTCCCCTTAACAGTCCTGTTAGAATGCTGTGGTTATTTTTTGCATTTAAACTTTAAGGTTTTATAATATGTAAAAGAAAATCTGCCTTAGACAAGTGGAACGTATTTGGTTCATTTAAGCAGGAGAACAAAGTGAGCAACCATATTTTGAATCAGTGTGTGTCTGTGTGTTTGGACCAAGTACTTGTAGTTGCCTTTGCCGTCATCCTCCCTGATCTCCAGTGACACCCTGAATGTGTAGAGATCACCGTCGGGGGGACCAGAGAGCGTCTGGTCTCGGATGTCTGCTCGCTGTGAGGAGCGCCGAAAGGCGGTAGAGAAACTATAAAGGATGCGGCTGACCTGAATGGGTAAGAAAAAAAAAAACAAAAAAACACACACAACAAAGGAAAGAAAATCAAATTTTACAAAATGTTACAAACCAACCTATGTTAAAGGCAAAGAGAAATGAAGCCAAAGACAACAACAAAAAAATACTGCAAACAAATTAAAATAAAAAACATTAGAGGACAATGATGCCCCCAACTGGTCAACTATAGATAGTGCTACTAGACCTCTAAAACAGCATGGCTATATTTGGAAGTTATAAGGTCAAAGTCTGTGAAAATACACCAGCTTTAAATATCTGTGAATACTCCTCTCTGTATCAGGTGACTGTGGGTCTCTGCAGGACTTTGAGCTGCAACACAGCCTGTTTGTATATTTATTTGTTATTCAAATGAGGTTGGGAAATTCTGCTTCATGGTTGAAGGGGAGGATGGTGAAAAATATGTGAAAAACTCTTCTAGAGGCTGCAAAAGACTTTCAAAGTTAGTAGTGGAAGTTTCTTTTTTTAAGTGGGATAACAACACCCATATACTCAGCAAAAGCCAATGAGCATTGCTTTACATCTGATCAAACTAATGTTCTAGAATGGCTCAAAGTCCAGAGCAATGATTGAACCATGTTGTCTCTCCATCCAATCGATCAGACCAGCTATTTTTTTAAAGAAGAAATCCAAAAGTTTTAGCCTCCAGATGGGCAAAGTTGTTCAAGTCTGCTGCTGTAACAGTAGTAAAACTGGCTTCTTAAAAGCAGTGACGCAGAGAGGCTGAGAACATCAGGACTCCTCACTTTTTAGGTTGTATTTGGAAAAATTCTTAAATCTGTGTTTTAATTATTTCCCTTTTCTAACAGCTAAAAACATGAAAACCAAACACTTTTTAAATAAATCTATATATCTAATGCTTTTCTTGCAACAATGAAAGAGGTGCTTAAAAGATAAACATAGTCTAAAACCAGAGAGAAAGAAAATCTCTTTTTGTAAAGAAGCGCTTTAACCCAGTGACACATTGATGTTGACATGAAGTTAAGGAGCCTGGGAAGCATGCTTCAATTCTGCTTACTGATCGTGCAACTGAACTCACAGCCTCTTTGATTTGACAGGAGAAAACGTGAATCTGGAAGTCCTCTGAACTTCGGTAACTCTCAGTGAAGGAGAAACAATCGCTTTCCACAGAGCCCTCCCGCCCCCGGGCACAGAACAACACCTTGTAGATGGGGAAGGAGGCGATCTCTGTCCCTGAGGCCTGGTCGACGATTCTGAGAGAAAATGACCAAGAATATATCGGTTACTGTCTGTTAAGCACATAGTTTGCTTTTAATGCATGAAAAGGAA
The DNA here is from genome assembly GCA_034780135.1 of Jordanella pulchra. Classification (NCBI taxonomy): domain Eukaryota; kingdom Metazoa; phylum Chordata; class Actinopteri; order Cyprinodontiformes; family Cyprinodontidae; genus Jordanella; species Jordanella pulchra. The sequence goes on from JAUZNJ010047468.1 coordinate 12,879, forward strand.
CTTCAACTGGTAGTGGTTTTCAGACTAAATATAGAGGTGAGTCACACACTAAAACAATCACTGCTAAACTGACTGCTTGTTATTTGCTCAACGGTCTAATTTCCTCTACGTTTCAAACTCTGTTTTTTTGGCTGAAGAGCCGCTATCATCTCATTTCATGACCACTATATTTGCAGCACATGTTTTTCTGCAAGTTTTAAAAGGCCACCCAAGTCGGAAAGGATTCAATTACTTGCGAAAACAAATTTGGTTAAAACAGGACGATTTTTTTTGTAACTTTTAGGCTCAGAAGCCTGTTCATCGAACTAGGATTTGATTTTTCAAAAGAGAATTTTGTTTATGTATATGTAAGTTTATATGATGGTTAAATATGCATTCAGTCCCAGACTGAATTCTTTTGGTTTCCTTTAACAATTTAAACTCTTTAAAGTTTTTATCCTAAGAAAAAAAAGAGGAATGCAGAACTAACAGTTGTCCTGTTCACAGATTCTTCTATCTAAGTGAAGAGTCCCTGCAACTCCCCCAGAGTTCACACACACAACCTACTTCTCTCATTGCTTTTCTTTCTTGTTAGTTGTGTTCCTTGGTTCTTAAGATTATGTTTGTTCTGTAAAATACCTTCAAAAGGTAAATTGAAAACATGTCTCCTTCCATTTCACACGTATGCAGCCCCTTACAGTATGTTAGTCCATCTTTAAAAATCCCAGTGAGCCACATAAGGTTTGTGTCTGTGACACAAATTTGGGTTAAAATATGTAACAATGTTCTAGCTTTTTGCATAACTATTGTAAAGCACTGTTTTTTAATCTATTGCACACATTATCTGTTAGTGCTTCCTTGTTTTCACACAATCATTCTCCTTGATCTGACCTGACAGAACCATCTGGGCCACAGGGAACATGCAGGGTGATGGGAATCGGGATGGCACTCTCCGCTCGCAGGGTCGCCATAGCTCTCTGCGCCTCTGCCTCATTGCGGGGGGCTTTGACCCACGTGCAACCCAGGTACGATAGCTTGTTGAACTGGACGCTGTCCTCTTCTATGACACTGGGACTGGATGGTGCTGGGCATGCTTCTGTGTACAGACAAAAAAAGCTCTGTTCTTAAAATGTTTAGTCATATGTTGGTTAACTGAGGTAAACTTTTCTTCTAGCTGAAAAGAAAAGAACAACAATATCATCTAAACAGGAAAATTCCTCTGTACCAGAAGACACAGAGAAACTGAGCAAAGCTGCAAACGCAGCATAGAGGAGGATGGAGGGAAAGTGTGCTTGAGTGATAACGGAAGTTCAGAGGGTCTTCTCTGAAATTACCACCGATCTGGAATCTTCACACATACAAACAGGAAGCAGAACAATGAGCACAGCAGCTCAGCTTCCATTGCTCATAGCTTTTAGACTGTGGTCACAGTTTCCTTCTCATTCACTCTGCAGCTGTACAGCAACAGTGCAAAATCATAGTGACAGCACCGTCAGTTCTCGTTTGAATGGTGCCAGAAGAGCCAAGTCATCTGCTCCAACAATGGAATAAGAATGCTGCACCTAAATATGATTTATCTTATTTTATGTACAACATATATAATTATCTTATTTTAGTATCCAGAATGCTCATAGTTTACTCAGCTGCTTAAATGAAAGACAAATACATTTAAAGAAACGTTTACTTATTTATAGATCAGATTTTGATGTTTCATCATTCAACATGATCCTGATATTTAAAATAAGAACAGTTAAGTATTTGGGAGTTTTCAGACAAACCAAATAAAGGTTTCATAAATTGTCTTTATAAAATCTCTTTGCAGCGCACAATTATCCATTTCAGGTTTAACCAGGTGTTTAGACTTGAGACAACAGACAATTAAAGGCTTTCTTCTGTTAAAAAAAGGAAACACACGCTTACAGATGCTAATCAGATAGCAACCTCAGTAAGCAACTAAATGGCAAAACACACCCACCCTGCTAAAAATGGGTAGTACAGACTTATTTTATTGCTGACAATAATTCAATATGTTAAAAAAGAAAGGGGAAACCAATGCCCTGAGGACATAAACCGATATCTAACACCCGTATGAGGGGAAAAAACCCCACTGCTTTCACAAAGTGTTATTTAATCACAGTTTTCACATTTGATCATCCTTAAGAACTTTAAAAACTATTAGCTGTGACTTGTATTGCAAGATCAAATGTTTATGCAAGTTAAAAACAGACTTTATAATAAACTTTAACTGAAACAAAAGGTTGAATAGTTACACTAGTATTTACAAATGTCTCAACATACCTGGTCTTCTGGCCTTTTTTAGAGCCAAACCTTTCCTTCTTGAGAACATTGCTAAATGATAATATGTGCTTCTTTCCTGTATGACACATTTCATCAACAGCCCTTTCATTTCACCTGAAATCATCCAAAAATATATTCTTGAAGCAGGGCTTCCTCTAAACTGATGTCAAGTATCACATCTGCTTTTTATGTTGTGGTAACTTTTATGCAGCAATTTTTGTCTTTCTTTTAAATAAGAGTAACAAAGGAATTTACTCACTCTGCATTAAAATTACTCAAGGGTTGACCTGAAATTCTCTTAGTATGATAACACAAAAAAAATACATGTTTCAAGGCAGGGAAAAAAGATTCAAAGCAAAAAGTGGCAGTTTTTGCCTCCTTCCAGATTGTTTATAACACTGAAGTGTTTCAAGATATCAAAGAAATGTAGATATTAGTCAAACAAAACAAGTAAACACAATATGCCGTTTTTAAATGAAGGTTTCATTGAGGGAGAAACAAAAGTCAAACCTACATGGCCCTGTGGAAAAAGCCCCCCCCCCCGTGTTAAAACATTTCTTAGATGTGGTTTATCACACCTTAGTTTACTTTCCAAGCCAAATCCTTGCCTGATCACTGCAACACCTGTTCTCATTTAAGAAATCACTAAAACAGGACCTGCCTCACAAAGCGAAGTACAACAGAAGACCATAAAAAACTGGACCTCAAGCCGAGGTCCAGAGAAATTCAGGAACTTACGATAAAAGTCACTGAGATCAATCAGACACCAAGAGAATACCCACTGCTGAGCAAAAACAAAAGAAAAAAGTATCAAAGCTTGTCTTCGTTTTTCTCAGAACACATCTCCGATAATCCCCAAGACTTTTGGGAAAATGTTCTTAAGCCAGACAAGACCAAATTGAACTGTTTTGGAAGGTGTGTGTCTCATTGCATTTCTAGTTAAAGTAACATTGCATGATAGAGAAAGAACACAGATATCAAGAGTAGAGTATGGTGGTGGTAGTGTGATAGTACGGGGGTTTGTTTGCTGCTTCAGGAACACACCAGCAGGTTCACCTCTGAATGGCTGAAGAGAATCAAAAAGACATCTTTGGAGTGGCCTAGTCAAAGTCCTGACCTGATTCCTATTTAGATGCTGTGGTATAACCTTAAAAGGTCATTGATAATGAAAAACAAATATGTTTTTCTGATATATTCTACAATCAGTTGTTCTACATTGCTCTAAAAGACTATTCTATCTTCCACTTTCTGTTGCCATTGACAAAGTTTATGTTGCATGAGAGGCAAAAGAAACCAACCAAAAAAAACGAAAAATCCGTAATAGCCACAGAAACACAACATTGGAGCAGATTTTTCCGGGTGGAGAAAATTTATAAGGGGGCAACCTTCAAAACAGACACTAAGGTTTAGTTAAAAACAAGGCAGAGATGGCTTGTTTTTAAGAGCTCGGATCCAAAAGTTATTAGCTGCTGTTAGTAGACGTCACTCCACGGCTTCCTTATACCTTCTCACACTTAAAAAAGGAGGTACCAGCCTGTCATTTGTAATTCATTTAGTGCACCACTAGATGGTGGTAAATCTTACACACTGTCCCTTTAATAATTCAAACCCTTTAATAATCCTAACCAAAAAAGGTGGCTCTGCTATAATGCAAACGCTGCACCAGTCTGTTGTGGTGAAGACAGAGTTGAGCCAAAACGAAAAGCTCTCGATTTAGTGATCGGTCTACAATGCTACCCTCACCTATGATCATGAAATCTGCATCATGACCGAGCAAATGAGATCCTGGATACAAGCAGAACATCATTTTCTTGAATTACTGACATTAACTCAAAAGATTTTCCAGTAATATTTTTTTTTCTACTAGATAAATGTTAAGGTAATGAGGGAGTTGTTTCAAATTCAGAAGGTTGCAGAATCTTCCTAATATCTGAACAACAGTATATGACTTGGATCAAATGTTTTAGGTCTCGTCTCACAAGCTGCAGTAGTTTGCTGGGATTTAGACCCAATCCTACTGACAGAACTGCTGTAACTGTGTCCTGTTTGGATGCTCACCCACAAACATTCAGCTCTGACCTGTATTTTTCTATGGATATAAGTTCAAGGCTCTGTAATGGTCCCTCCAGTTAATTGACCAATCCTTGAACCAGTTGGATGGTCAATTTGTGTGGGAACTTTCAATTTTTGGCTCATGTCTCAAGAAGTATCTTCAATATTTCCAAATTAAGTTAAGTACTTATGAAACCATCTGTTTTGGTTACTGCACCACTCCCTCCATGCAGCAGAGCACCCAGACTGTTTGATGGTGTCATCTCCATACCTCAGAGTTGGAAGCAAAAATCACTTTAGCTACCTTAACTGACCTACAAAAGGAAGCATTTAGTCTGATTTACTAACAGGGTGAAAAAAAAAATAAGGTTGGTTGTTTATTAAGTAGGCAGATTATGGAAAAAAAATGCTTCCTGAAGAGAGCAGATCAGACGTTTATTGCCCTTGGTGTTAAGGGTTGGCGATGACACATGGAGTTTCTTTAGTCTCCAACAAAGGACCTTTTCTTTTGTTTAAATATAAAATCAAAGTAGGAGCCTGCTTTTAGCCAGCTTGCCGACAGTACATCTAACATATGGTAGAAGAAGAGCATTTCAGCTAGTCCATGTGTACTTCCTCTGGCATTTCTTTAAAAAGAACCTTTAACCATAAAGTGTTTAAGCAGTTTTCATTTCATTTTACAAACCTCGGTACATCCTAATATCTGTGACATACCAATGACAATATAAAATAACTCAAAACAAGCAAAATTATCAATATCCTGTTTCAGTTACATTTCATTTTTTCTAAAGATTCTGTAACTGAAGTGAAGTAATGAGCAAGAAGCAGAAATCAATGCTGGAAATCCTGTTGGGCAACATCTTGGCTTTATCTTCACAATTAGCTGCAGCTCAGGTTGATTTACCAGCATGATTAAATGATTTTGAACCTTGCTGAACTTGAACCGACTATGGTAAGAAGAAGTGACCAAAATAGACTGGATCAGTTCAACCCGTTGAACAGATCCCTGTTACTCTTTCACAACCTTTAGAAGTAATACATATAATAGAAATGAGTAACAGGCGGCTGTCTGTTTTTTGTTGAACTCTCATTCAGCCATGTTTACATATACAACAGTCAGAGTTCAAGGGACATGGCTCTGGATCAGATCCACCCGCCCATTTTCTGCCCAAGTGTTGCCATTTTACTTGACTTCCTTTTGCAACAGTAAACAGACGAGCTGTTCCCATTTCCTAAGGAATAGTCTACAGTTTTATTTTTCCTTGAGTTACAGGATAAATAATCTTCAAACTGTATCAAGCATTACTTACACACACACACAATATATATATAGATATATATCTATATATATATAGATATATAGAGAGACAGACAGACAGACAGTTTTATTTTCACTAGGTTTAAATTCTGTGAAAACACTTCTTTAAAGAATCACTTACTATCTAATTAGTAATTGATTAATCGATAAAAAAATAATCAGCAGATTAATCGAATCGGCAAAATCATTTTCAGTTGCGACCCTACTATCTAATAATTGTAGTTCTGACAAACACTGAACGATTTAACAAAAAAGCTACATTAATTTCAACCGATATTGTGTTTTTATTGCGATTTTCGTTTGCACTGACCTCAACCATGTCAATGTTTTACTCCAAGGTTTCTGTTTTTTCCTGGCCTTAAAAGCTTGCTTGTCCAACGTACATTGATGCAGAACTTTACTGTAATATCTGTATGGGAAACTGCTTTCTTATATTTGCATGCATAGATCTACATGCTAGCTGGAAGTTTCTCTTTCCACTTTAAATATATTACCACCACCTAAAGGGATGGAGTAAAAAATATGGTCTTAGTGTATTTATGTGCGACTTGACCAAAATTGACTCCCTCTGCGATTTAAAACTTGAGTTCCAAATCCGATTATATTGCAAATGCAATTAACTTACAGACATCCCACAGATAAACATTCTATAACTACATACTCATAAAGTAGACCAGGGATGCCAAACTAAAGTCTGTGTGAGCAGCTATCTGACATCTTTTGGATGCATCCCTGCTCAGAGGACTGGTTTCCCTCCTCAGCATGTCATCAGTTCTGCAGATTTCTGGTAGTGAGACATTCATTTGGTGCCAGTCTGTTGGAAAAGGAATGCATCTAAAAGCTGTAGGACGGCAGCTCACAAATCCCCTGCAGCACACTATGGGTAGATCATAGAAAATCTATTTAGGTGTTGCATAGCTGACAGCTTGTTTTGGTTCCAGAAAAAGTTACATATGAAATTAGCCGCTGATCTCACACCGATTTCCTGCTGCTTCTGTCTGAGCTCAGAATGTCTTATCCTCTTCCTCTGGTGATTTTTCCTCCTGTTTTGGGCACTATGACTAAAACAAACATGGGCCTAGCGCAGGAGAAAGATGCATGTCTGCTCATCAACAACACAATGAATGATGCTTAAAATCGGTGGTCTTCATAATGACCGCCCGGTCACCAATCGCGGCCAATCACGTGAAAAATCAGCCGATTTGCGAGCCGACTGAAAGATGCAAATTTGATTTTAATCATCTTAAATTGGCTGGATTTTACAGTTGTTTGGAACTAATTCCGCTTTATAAATGACCTTAAGGGAAGTGAACTGAAAGATAAAGCGTGATATAACCTGATATAATGCATGTATTAGTGTATTAAAGTGTGTACCTGTGGGTTGGGTCACAGGCTCTTGGCTCTCTGGTTCCTTGTGCTTCTCCATCCGTTCCACACAGCTCTTTTCTACCTTCACCTCATCATCATCATCCAACACTTCCTCCATAGCCTTTTCAAGCTGATCACTTCCATTCCAGGACATCTGGGAAAAAGGAAAAAAAGAGAATAATAACTTGTGAATACACAGACTCTTAAATGATTTAGGTAGTTTACTGTACATTAGGTAAAGGTAATTAAAAGGAGAAGATCACATAATCTTGGAGAATATTTGTTCTGCTTTATATTCTACACCTTTAATCTGAACGAAAATATCTTGGATGCCAAGAGATTTCTGATAATTGTGTAGTTTATGGGCATGATTAATAACAATGGTTGAATTGTCCAGAGCTTGTTTCTGACCTTGAGTCTTGGTCTGCCCTCAGAGCCCTGAGGTGAACCGGCCAGGCTGGACTGTATGAGAACAAACTCTTCACTGGTGACGGTGGCCACGGACTCGGTTGAGCTGCTGACTTTGCCCAGTGAGGAGCTGTCATCCATGGCTAGCAGGTTAACTCAGGATCAGCTCAGGGAGACCACGGTTGTTGTTCTCCCCTTCTCTCCTGTCAGCACAGCTGAGTTGGATGGCAGCCTGAATGATAAACAAACACAAGCAGGTTGTATAAAGTGGCCCTCATATCAATAGTTAAACAACAGAGGCAGCAAAAGAAAGTTTTGTTTTGGGATTTATTATTTACTGCGAGACTTTGTCAAACACACTGAATATCCCATCTGCACATAAAATGTGAATTTCTTATAGTTTTGCATTTTAAACAACCATCTGCAGTAGTTGATAATGCTGATAAATACCCTATTGTGAAATCCTAGCCATGTAAAAGGTCATTCTGAACCCCAACGAACCAGTTCAGCATATAAAAGTCAGAAAGCATTTAAGCTAAGAGAGAATAAATATATTTTGTGGGAAATATTTATATTTGAATGTGCAAAAAAAATTTTGGTATATTGGTGTGAAACTGTGGAATGAATTGAATGATGATTTTAAAGCTGTGTCCTTTGTTGGTCAGCTTTAAAATGTAATATGATAAAATCTTACGCTGTTATGTTGATTTATATATGTGTTGTAAAGATATAAAGGATGTAGGGTATAAAAAAAAGGGTAGGCAAGATAAGCTTCGCTCAGCCTATTCCCTTTTTCATAAATTGTGGGTCTGTTTTTCGTATTTTAATTTTATTTTCTTCTGTTTCCTGTGTTTAATGTGGACAATTTACCAAAAATAGGTGATTATTGATGGTGATGATGATGAAGAAATTAGAAAAGATTGGTTTCACTGTGACCAGCAACCCTGCTTTTCTACTGAAGGCTACTGCTTCTACTATTAAGATGAACATTATCTCCTATTTATTATGTAAAAAAATATTCAAAAGCGTAACTCCTAAGATTTCTTTTCCATCACAGCCTCTAAAAGTCAAGTTGGCTAATTAATAGGATCACTGAGATCAAATCTATATTATGATTAGTTTGTTTTTGAACATGGTTTTTATATATATAACGATTAAATGTTGCTCAATTCATGAATCATCTGCCTATTTCACAAAACCAAAATAAAGGATAAAACTGGGATTTTTTTCAGATATCCAGGTTTCATTAAGCCTCAACTTGGTTTCACAAAAGCAGTAACTCATCAGTTACCATGGCGATTATTCTGTGCAGTTAGCCTGCTCCAGACCAGGCTGACAGCCCGGCTTAGTTGATCCTGGTGTCTTATCGATTCAATCGGTCACACTGAACAGAAAAAAAGAAGTTTTGCAAGTAATTCCAATTTCTTATCTGCATATTCTCATTTTTTTCTAAATCAGCCTTCATTAAAAACATTTAGTCAAGTACTTTACATATTTTAACATTATATTTGGTAGCCTATACTATTCTAACTTTATAATTGAGCACGTGGACATAGTTTCTGTTCATGTTTATGTTTTTAAAGACGACTGTTGTTCTGAGTTGACGGAAAAGCCTTTAATGGACTAGAAGAGATTAGAGAAATGGATGATAAAGAAGCATAAAAGTAGCTCCAAAAATATGCGTCTTCCTTTAAAATGACATGACTGGCTCATTCTATGAAACCAGAACGTCTTTCTCTTTGGATCCCTTGTACAATAGGGCTTCATTTCTTTTAAGGTCCAACTTTTCTGCTGGCATAAACTCTGGGGATGGTGGGTCACCTCCTGCACCAGACACACAAGTCTTTTCTAATACCTAAAATTAGTGAAAGGATCAAATATTTGTGCAGGCACCTTCCAGTCAATATTTTATTTAGATACTACTAGTCTGCAAAATGTTCTTGTAATTCATCCTAACGTTCTGCCAGGTCCTTTTTAGTAAAGACATATCAGTTCCGTGTGAATAGTGACAAGAAGTGTAACAAAAGAAATGTGATAATCATACCAGTTTTTATGCCAGATGCAAATCATGATGTACTTTTGGTTTTAATTTAATAATACTTTATTTATCCAATACTACAGTTACTCATAGTTTGTGTTTGTTTTTTTTAAACCAGCTGTTGTAGGTGTTGACTGCTGCAAGCAGGAAGGATCTTCTGTATTGGTCTTCTTGCACCAGATCTGGAGAAGCTTCTGACTGAAGACATTTTGAGAAATTTGATCACAGGTTTTCAGCGTTCAACTCAAGGACGTCCCCCACCACACCACAGACGGACTAAACGCCAGATAAAAAAAGTTACGCAAAGCTCTGCACATGTTACAGTACTGGAGTCCACAGTTTATTTTAAAGTTATTTTTTCATTTTGAGAAAAATGACAAGCAACTCCTTAAATTATGAGGTTTTCATTTAATGAATAGTAAATGTGTATTTTACATTTGCTATTGTTTTCCAAATCAATTGATCTGATTTCTTGATCGATCTCAAGGTCTCTTGAAAAACCAGCAGCAAACACCTGAGCCACACTTTGGCTTTGTGAAGCGGATAAAGATAGGATGCACTAATCATTCTTGGTCAAACTTGGCTTTATCTGTTACCCAGGATTTATTCATTCAGCTTCTGTGAAACAGGCCTCAGGTAACTTTTATCTTATCATAAGCTTGACCAAAAAACAAACATGAAGAAATCGATCATCCAGCCGCATTTTACCTGAATATCATGGTAAAGTTTATTCATATCAGTAAATAAATCAGTGTTACCATCATTATGTAGATTGTGGATCAATGAAGATCCTTCTTCTAAGACAAGTGTTATTTAATATTCTCATTTTCCAGTATAGTTTTGTGCTAGCCGTTAAGCATGATGTAAAAAAAAATAATCCTTAATATGGTGCACTGTATTCTATCTATTGTATGAGTTCCACTGTTTGAATAGATTTCTGATATAAACAAGTTTTTGATGAAGTACGCTAAGCGTGAATGAGACATTAAAACTTCTGTAAAAAATAAGGATTTATACAAAATAGAAATGAATTGACCAAAAAAACTTTTACACCAACTAAACTAAAATAAAATCATCCAAAAGGTTAGTTAGTTAGTTTACAAGTATTGACAAAACCTACAGCCTGTTAATGTTAGAGAAAGCTGGCTTATGTTGAGTTGGTAAAGGCACAGACACGCCTTTATGGAACAGCAGCTAATGAAAGGCTGCTGCACTATAAAATTAAAAGCTTACTTTGACTTCCTAAATCTCAGTGGTTTCCCAATCTTAATTTAAAAATGCATGTATTACTCTGGCTAAGAGCAATAAGATAAAAAAGGTAAAAGTAGGTTGGTAAACAGCTTGTGTTTATATTCATTCAGTAACTGGTGGAGGAGGTGGAGGCCAGAGCTACATCACCCTAATGACTCAGGAGGTGGCAGATATGAGTAGGTTATGTGAACAATTCATATAAAGCTATAAACAAGTAAAAATATATACTTAAAATGACTGTAATAAGAAAGGAATCAGAAACATCACTAACAGTTTCTGTGACAAACGTTTTTAGTTAAAAAAAAAAAAATCCAGTTTTCCACAGAAATGATCATAGCCGTGAATACAGTTTGGCAACAGCAACACTTTTAAAGCAGAGATTCACCATCTGATCAGTAACAAATCAAAATCTTAGCTTTTCTTCCCATCACAACTAAGAATTACCATCTTTTGGGTCAATAACTTGTTTGATGAGCTTTTCTGACCTCCACAAAGGCTAATACTTTGGTTTACTACTACTTCAATGAAAATCTTTTTTTCTGACATAAATATATCTTAGGAATAAAAAAAATCATCCAAGATCAGAATTGTTAGGTCCGACTTCAAAGAAAACCAAAAATCCAAACCTAAATTATGATTGATGCAGTTCTAGTTTAAACAATTTCATACATTTTTTAATTTTAACCTTTATTTAACAAATTCTTATTTACAGTGAAACCTCACAAAGAGGAAGACATGCGAGGAAAAAAAACAAGCAGCACTCAAAAAAATGGACAAAGAAATTCAAAACTATTTTCTGAGATTAAGAAGAAATCGTTTCACATTTACTGTGCAAACAAATTACTAATTCAACATAATTAGAACTAATGGTTATTCTGCATAAACCTGCCTTTAAAAGTGCATCAGGAAGTTTTAGGCAAACAAATATAAACAATCAAAAGAGATGCAAGAAGGAGCCATTCATTCACAGACCTTGGCCTGACTACATGAACACGGAAAGCATTCATACAGTAAACACTATGCAAATTATCCTCCAGGCATCTGCAGAGACACTAAAATGTCATGTGTTCAAATCACACATAATCCATTACAGGAACATCAGAAAATCCCCCATCCCATAAAAAGAAAATGAAACAAGAACCCTGAACCCGTTAATTCGCAACAATACAGATAAGAGATTAATTTAACAAAGCAGCTGCCATCTAGTCTCTGGTATATTTTACCTAAATTTAACACCAGAACATGCAAATGTTATAAAGTTATCTCTGCATTTTCCCTGTGGACAATTTGCTTTTTCTGTCCAGCAGAAACTCTTTAAGTCCACATGTCGACCATCTTGATGATGTAGTGTTTATGTTTTTATTCAATTTATGCTCTGCCGGCTCCAAAGAACATACAGATTACCACCACTGTAAGTGTAGCCATTTCGTGTTAAACAGGCTCCACTTACTTCAATAAACATGTTATTTAATTAAGTAAGACGATGACTGTGCAGAGGAAGCACAACCCACAGTGTCTTACACAAACAGCCGAGTCACAGAGTTGACCCAAAACCTCGTTAATTTAACAAAAACGTGCATTTTAGATTTTTTAAGAGAACTACATAGCATTTTATTTTGTATTCACGTGACACTAATACCTCAACAGCAAATGTTATTTTTATTATTATATTAACTGATTCACTCAAACATGACACTAACAGACTCATCCCTTCTGGTCAAAAGCCAAACCTCAGAAAGAGGAGTAAATTTGTACCCAGTCATTAGGAGTTGGTTTCTCCAGCTCAGGAGCAGCCGGCTAGCTGACGCGCTAAAGCCACCGCCTTGTATGGAACCAGTAAGAGGAAGGCTTGTTGGTGAAGACAGAACAGCCACTGGTACAGGGCCAAGTTGTTTCCTTACTAAAGACCACACCTTAAAGCAGAGTCAAATCCCCAGATTAACAAAGTTATTACTGCATGACATCAGGAAAGACCTAAAAAGAAGGTAAGGTAGACACCGTGGACTGAATGTAGTTTCCTGCCATCTGATGATTAAGTCTTACACCCTCTCTGGTCTGTGAGCATCAGTTTAAGTCATTTAAATTCCCTGTAAAAAAGATAAAAACTGGAAAGCTCCGATGAAGCTTCTCCAGGGGGAAAACTGAAATAATCGTAAAAATATGGAGGTTTTTAGTGAATCAAAAGGTTCGCCGTGGTTATCTGTCATTACCTCAGGATCTAACTTTATCGTCACACTCTGCCCTCATTTCTCCGGGTCTTTCTGTTGCCAGTCCTCCATATAACATGCTTTGTGGTGTTTTATGTAGGTAGGAGGACTGAAGAACGAGAGATAAGGGAAATCATTCCTTTTCACAGCACTCCTAACCCACTGAAAGCTGATGAAATTCATATGGCCTCTCTCCTAGCTGCAAATAACACAGCCAACGTTTGACATATAGATAACAGTTACATCTCCTGCTTCATCACTCTGCTGACCTCCCTGTGAACTTCATCTGAGGACATCATTTTCATTTTTATTTGTAGAAAGCATGCAAGCAGCATTGAGAAGGTTTTTTTTTTAAACAGCTTTTTTACCTTTAATTTGGTTTGTTTGTGCAAATTGAAGGCGATCCTTCAACTACATAAAGGAACAACGATTTGGTATCAATCACAACCAAATAATAACAAAATAATCAATAAAACCAGAACAATTTAAAAGCAACTCAAAAATAGACACACCAAGGCATTTTTATGATGAATTTCACAACTGTTCTGTGAAGCCAAGTCATCCCAAGCAGTTTTCTGCAGCCAAACAGATTCTACAGAGGAAGCTAAAGATTAGGGTCTTGGATAAGAGGCCAAACTCCAAGAAGTTAAAACCTCCAATGGAAATGCATCAAACTTGTTAAGCAGACATTTTTCCCATCAAGCTGATATTGAAGTTTCAGTTGCCAGATGATTATTTTGGTAGAGGAAATTATTCTTTCCTCAGGACGAATGCAAAAAGTAATATTTTAACAAGCTAAAAGACGCACACAAAACAAAATACATTTAAATTAGAAAACAATTCTGTAGCCAGACTGTAAAGTTCTATTCTTTTAATGGGCTGTTTTATTTGTTTTTGTCCAAAAACTCAAAAGATGTCAAAGTTGTGCCTCACTGTGCAAAGTAATATCAGACTGAGGTTAGTTTAAATGGTATATCGAATACGGCTGAAACAATTCAGCAGATTAATCGTGGTTGTTTAATTATTCAAACAGTCATCTATATATGTATATATATTATATTTGAGATTTTAAAAAAATCTTTGTCTGTCAATATTCTCTTTCCAGAACTCTTCAAGTGGCAAAGCTTTAGTTTGAACTGGTTTAATTCAGTTTAAAAAAATAAAACATTTTAAGGAACCTTTCACTTATTAATAATCATTTGATTATTAATAGATCAATGTAAAAAATGCTCAACAGATTCATTAATTGTTAGTTGCAGCCCTAATGTCAAATATCACTTGTATGGTTGTAGCTGACAGGTGCTGCCATTAAATGTTTTGCAATAAGTTATAGTCTTTAGCAATATGCCTTGAAATCTATGGTGGAATGTAAGTTGATGATTAACAGCTTCGAAAAGTGCAAACATGGAGTCACTTTTAAAGCAAACCAATAAGTTGACATTCATATCTGGTTTTTGCTCATGCAGTTATTGGCAAAGAAGCATTTTAAAAGATACTAAGAAAAGTAATTAAGTAGACAACTGTAGCATGCTGAAGTGATATGCATAAGTTTAATGTTAAAGATATTTTAGGCAGCCGTAAGCTGTTTGGCTGCACTGTAAAAATACAAACAATCACCTTTAGGCTTGAGAAGTGCTAGGTGTTTTAATTAGTGTCAGGTTAAGTTTTCTTTTTATGTGCAGGGTGCCAGGCTTATTTTCAGAACTTGAATCTAATTCCTGATAGCACCTGTGAAGCATAGAAAACAGCCCATTGTTTTTGTAGAACTGAAAAAAGGTTTGGTGTCTGAATGAGTTACTTTTCAAGAATAAGGGTGTGACAGCACTTCTAGGATGAGGAGGTAATTTTACTCTAGGCAGTGAGCACGACTCATGTACCGAGGCCTCAGTCCTCGATGCAGGCGACCAGCTTGTGGTCCTTTCCCGCATGTCTCTCCCCCTCTCTCATACTCCTTTTCCTGTCAGCCTACTGTCTGAAAAATGAACCACTAGTACCATAAAAACTAAAAAAAAAAAAAAAAAAAGAAAAAAACAAAAAACAAACCTGTGAGTAAGAATGCACAAATCCCTGCTGCCATATGATCTATAACCATAAATATAATTATACATATCAAAAACAAAATAAACAACCTTAATGCTCATCAATTTAGAAATATCTTTTCTTTCAAAATAAATATCTTAAAGGAGTCAAATCCTTTGTTCTTACCAGTCCAGTTGTTGCAGCTGAATATTAATTTACAAAATAAAGCTTTTTATTTAAAAAAAAAAAAAAAAACTTTTCATTAAATATGCTTAAGAAAAAGCTGCTGATAAAGTGAAATCACTCAAATATTAATGATCAAAAGAAAAGGGGGCATTAATATAGGGGCAAATAACTAATCGGCTATACTATCATCACTGCCCCCTATGTTTAAAATGGTCCCATCCCACCTCCGTCAAAGCAACAGTTGTAAGTCAAGGAGTAGAGTAAAAAATATATTTTAGCATTTTTATGCAACTCATAATAGCAATGCATTTATACTACTAGTTTTAATAATAGAATCATATTAAGCAAGATAGACTAAAAATGCTTATTTTAAGAGTTTGGAGAATCGTTCATCATACAGCTATTCGAATAATCAGAGATGGCACAAAGAGTGACAACTAATCTACAGCAAACTTGTCTTTTATTTTATTTTTTTTTAACTGATTAAATGGTTTCTGCCTACATACACAAGAAGCATGTTCTAAAGTGCACAAATGTCTGTTTAAAGGGGAAGGAGAATAAAGCTTGGTCATATGGGAAATTTGTTAATTTTCAGTTAGTTTTGAAAACGCTTTTCTTGTCAAACATCAATCTGAAAAACTCAGCAAACCCATTCAAAATTGGAAACTGTTTTTATAAAACAGGGAACCATGCTTCAGTGAGGGAACGCTTCATTGATGCATGGATGGTTGTGAGGTGTCAAGTATGTTTATTTACACATCATGACAACAATGTTGGTTCCGGTTCACAAACAGCAAGTTAAGACAGTGTGACAACGTCTGCAGTAATGTTTGTGGGAACTGTTACACTGTCTGCAACCCATCTGGAAACCCTTCATTAAAATACTTGAAAACAGTGAAAATGAAATCATCCAGTTTCACAAAAATCTCTTCTGTGCTAAATTATATTATGACAGACTCCATAAAGTGCCATTTCAAGAAATATGAATGAAAGCTTTCTAATGCTTTGATTTTCACGTGACAATATCACCGTGGCTGTCCAACTTAATCTATAGGTTGAAAGCTGCTTTTGTGTCTACAGGCCTACAGAGTCATCAGCTGACTGGCCGCATTTAACAGATTTTTTTTATCTGTGCAGTTTAACGTAACAACAATGTAGAGAGCTAAACAGCTTAAACGTATTCTTCCTGTGAGACATGCCTTGCATATTTATTAATTTGCAGATTGCTCTTGCAGCAGAAGTGAGGACAAAAACCACAACAGCGAAAAATAATTAGCAATGAGCGAGCTAACTCATAAAAAATGTCTATTTTTTTTTCCTCACGGGTCTCACAACAGATAGCTTTCACAAGCCCCGGTTTCCCACGGAATAGCTGTCAGAGCAGGTGAAAGCGGGGTAAACAGGAAGTACCTGACTGAATGTGCTAGGCTACAACTGGGAGCTAAAGCTAACTTTGGCTATCGCTAACCAGCCCGAGATCCAAAACAGTTGGACCACTGTGAGGCGAAGGAGCACCCCGCCCGGCTACGGATGGAAAACCCGAGAGCGAAGAAAGGAGACGAGTCTCCATCTCCATCTTCTCGTAGAAGTAACTGTAGCAAAAACAAAAGTAGGCGGTTTGAGAGCTGTCAACTTACTTAAATCTTTGTGGAGTTGCTTGTTTTATGTTCAAAGAGTTGCAGCGAAGATCGTGTAGTTGTCGAAGATGAATTACTCCGGACTTTTATTAAAGGTTTTCCGGTGTAATGTGTGGCGCATGCGCGTAATATTCCACACGGCATAGAAATTAACTCACACACTTGAGTTCTTCAACAGAGGAAACAAAAACCTGATGTTCGCAGGTTAAAAAGTAAATATCTTATAAATCGTTAGATTTTTTTTATTAATTTCTGTAAATTAATAAATAGCACCCGTTCCACAGCATATTAAATATATTGGATAAGGTGTGGGGCTTATTAGTGGGAGGGCATTTTGTAATGTTTTTTCTGTATTCAAAATTATAACCTCTATAAATAATCTGCAGCATATTTTTTATCGTTTATGTTATTACCTTAAGAAAATCTAAATCTATAATCAAAATTTGACATACAGTGAGGATCAGTCTCACTAACAGTATAAATCAATGATGCCATGTTCAGATAATATTCTCGTGTCCTTTTCCACCAACACGTCTCTCATGGAAATACAGTGTTTAACAGGAAATGGCCAGTTAGAAGACACATGAATATGTAGAGACAATTCCATGTTTGTCAAACATCCAACAAAGATTAATGAGCCCTGGCTGCTTTGTAGGTATTTTTTTCCACAGGAAAAGAATATCAAAATCTTGAAAGTTATATTTACATTAATTTTCTAATTTGACAATCAATAAAAGAATACATTTTTATTTTGCTCCTCACAGCTTCTCCTGCTCTAGTGAAAAGAAAAAGAAAAAAACTTACATCCACTACAGGGTGTACATCAAGCCTTTGCAGAAACTTGCATCATAGTTTTACCTGGATGACTAACAAAAGCAAATGAAAATAATAGAAAAAACTTTTTTCGATGCATATTATGCATCAATAATTTCTAAATAGCAACCTAAGAATAATTTTGAGAACAATGAAATGTAAAATAAATATTTAGCACACTAGATAATGAAACTTGAAATAGGAATATCTTATAAATCCTCACACTTTTTTAATTCCATTTCTATAGGCCTACACTAAATTAATTATATTTTCAGTATTTTACATACTGGAATTACTGTATAGAGACCTTAACTAACCTTTCATATTTTGCCGATTGGAAGAAAGCAAAGTGCTGATAAAGATTGTATGGAGTTTTTGTTTAAACGTTCATATTACTTGGTTTTGAAGATAGTAGTATTTATTATTTTGTGGCATTTAGATAAAAAGAATAGTGAAATTTGATGCCTTTATAATTTGGAAGCTTTTTCAATATGGATAGTCCAGTGTACGACTGAACTTGAATGCATCATGGTGCCATTAAACGTTAAGTAGCAGAGCAGTTGGTCGGGAGTTTGCAAGCCGTTTCCATAGCAGCAGACTGCACGGAAGACTGGGAATGAAAAGTAGCTCTCGTTCTCTAGTTTTTCTAAATTCTATCTATGATAATCAACCTATATTTATTTATATATAGTCTAAAACTTTTGTTCATGTCTGCTGATTGTTTTTAGTCAAGGATGTCACTGCCTACGACCAAAGTCCGTTCAGCGCTGAGCTCACCCACCCAACAGCAAGCAGAAGGTAAATTATTGGGACCTGCCATAAGCAATGCATAGGGCAGTTGGAAATTTTGATCGTTTTTCGCTTTTTACTACGCCATCGTAACTCCGAATGCCAAGAAAAGTAATAGCTCCAATGCCGGGAGCGAAAAACGATCAAAATTTCCAGCTGCCAAATCGCAGAGTGTAACTGCCATTTTTTTAGAGTGAGAAACAGGCTGAAATTTTGACCAAAAAATAATTTTGAAATCGCTCTCACGGGTGCAAAAGTTGCTCGATCGGTATGAAAGTCGGTCAGGACATTGATACGCAGGTCTGCTCCGGTAAAATGTTTTCAAAATCTCTCTAGGGCTGACGGTTTTCTGTCAAGGGGCTTCAGAGTCCAGAGAA
>JAUZNJ010047479.1:0-31618 GCA_034780135.1 Jordanella pulchra
CACTTCTTTTGCAATATGCTCAAGCTCTTGTACATTTGCAGGGTTCCTTTCTCCAATGGCAGATTTCAGCACCCTCCCAAGATTCTCAATTGGATTAAGATCTGGACTCATTGCTGGCCATTTTAAAACAGTCAGTTTTTTCACTTTCAACCATGCCAGCTATCAGCAGTAAAATTTTGTTTCACTTGAAGAATTTCCTTCAGAAAATTGGCACCCCTTCATGTTTTGCATGAAGGGGTGCCAATAATGGTGAGCATGACTGTACTCAGTTTATGATCATGCAAAGGCACATTTTGCTGGATTAACGGTCAAAGGGCCAGCTTGGAGGCGACCAAAAACCTCTTGTAGATGCTTCAGATGTTCCTCCCAAGAGTTACTGTAGATCACGATATCATCAAGGTAAGCACAGGCAAAATCACCACATCCCCTGAGTACATGATCCATAAGCCTTTGGAAGGTAGCGGATGCACCATGCAGTCCAAAAGGAAAAACTGTGAACTGGAGGAATCCCCATGGGGTCCAAAAAGCTGTTAGCTCCCTGGAACCAGATCTGGCTGCAGGGAAACACATGTACTTTCGAAGCCCTTACACTAACCAGCTTTCAATGTCAGATGCACCAAATCTGCTGTGGAACCACAAATGCAGTACCTCAGCTGGCCTTCAACATTTTGGAACCAGACCTTGCTGCATAGAAACATGTGTTTTCCAAGCTCTCACACTAACAGCGTTCAATTTCAGACGCACCGAATCTGCTGTGAAATCGCGCTTGAGGCATCAGGAACAAGACCTGGCTGTACAGAAACACGTGCTTTCCAAGCTGTCACACTAACCACAGTTCAATTTCAGATGCACCGAATCTGCTGTGAAACCACACATGGTACCAGAGCTGGCCTTCAACATTTTGGAACCAGACCTGGCTGCAGAGAAGCACATGTGTTTTGCAAGCCCTCACACTAACCACCGTTCAACTTCAGACGCACACCTCCTCTCACTCAGAACTGAATCTGCTGTGAAATCACACATGCGGTACCAGGACCAGACCTGGCTGCAGAGAAGCACATGTGTTTTCCAAGCCCTCACACTAACCAGCATTCAACTTCAGAGAGAATGAATGGGAGTCAATGGCAGCTAGGAGAAGGAAATGAGGCATGGGAACCAAACTTTCGCTGATGATGGAAGACCTCCAGAGTAGCATACATGCCAAATGGTGAGTCTATGCCCACTGTAGTTTGGGAGACATTTTGAGTGCTCGTTTTTTTGGAATGAGTGGGAGCCTATGGCAGCTATGTCTTAGGAACATGCTGTCTCCACCAAACTTACACGCTACCTGGGAACTCCCGAACGGAGTCTTTGTACCAAGTTTGGAGCCTCTGACTCTTATACTTTGAGCTATTTCGAGTGCCCGAACACCCACAGTGGTTTTCATCCCTATACTTAAACTGGAAATGACACTTTCCACTCTGGCCTGCAGAGGGCAGTGTTGCTCTCTGCTTCTGTTTCCACTTTATGGAAGAACACCAGGCTGTAAAGCATCGCTTGTGATTTGCTGAGAAGGCTGGGATTGGCCACAGATGATCCAAAGGAGAGTATTTTTTTTTTAAAGGAGCTGGGCACCAGGCCCAAGTCCCAGTGTCAGATGCTGCTATAAGACTCTGAAATGCATGGAACCAGGCCCAAGTCCCAGTGTCAGATGCTGCTATAAGACTCTGAAATGCATGGAACCAGGCTCCAGGTCTAGTGTCAAAGTGCCAGTATCCATTACACAAGTCAATAGTGTTAAGGTATTTAGCTTTGCCCAATCCACTGATCATGTCATCAATGTGGGGAGTGGGATAGGAGTCAAACTTTGACACAGAATTGAGATACCTGAAGTCAATACAGAAGCGCATGGACCTTACCAAGCTCTGCCCACAACTGACCTAAAAAATCTGAAGTTTCA
This sequence comes from Jordanella pulchra, assembly GCA_034780135.1. NCBI lineage: Eukaryota > Metazoa > Chordata > Actinopteri > Cyprinodontiformes > Cyprinodontidae > Jordanella > Jordanella pulchra. The sequence continues at coordinate 1,940 of JAUZNJ010047479.1, forward strand.
CAAAGTCTCTTATTTCTATGGAAGTTTCTGTGTAAACATGGCGCCTTCCACTTGGACTGATGACTTTGAATCAGAACTGTGTTATGGATGTGTATGTAATTGTGTGTACTAACAAGCTCTCTGCTCCAATCGATGGTCTCTTGTCTTTGCTGTCCTGCCTACTTGCACTTTCTGATGCTCTTATTCGTGTGCGCCTAGCTGTATGCACTCGCGCTCCGCCTGCTGGTGTCGGATAAGGATGGGACGCTGTTGGCCCATCCCCGCCGACAAAATAAATAAATAAGGATAAGGATGGGACGCTGTTGGCCCATACCCGCTGACAATAAATAAATAAAAAGCAATAAGTATTATTGCTTTGCTTTAAATATTAAAGCAAAGCAGTAATACTTACACTAGCACACACTCCTTTGTTCTTATTGATCCTACGAAGGTTGAGCTGCTCATGCGGTCGTGCACAAGCTTTGATCCAAGCCCGGCATTCTGCTCCTGATTTTGGAAATCTGTGAATTTTCCGACCACAAATACGATCAGGATATCTGACATCACCAGTACAGATACCCCACTGGCAATGGAGAACCATTATTTTTCGATTGTTGATTCGAAAACTTTATGCCGGTATGCTAGTACAGTAGTAGTCTAGCACTACATTAGCTTGTGTTTGTGAGATGTCCTCGCACGTTGTAGCCACGCTATGACGTAGAATGGGCATCAGCCAATGAAAAGCGGCCCCTCTGGTAAGGTCCATTAGTGGGAACTGGTACACTCTGTCATATATGCCGGTCAAGCACATCCCAAACATGCTCAATGGGTGACCTGTCCGGTGAGTGTGCTGTCCATGCAAGAACTGGGACGTTTTCAGCTTCCAAGAACCGTGTACAGATCCTTGCATATCCTGCAGCAACATGAGGTGATGTTCTTGGATGCTTGGCGCAACAACAGGCCTCAAGATCTCGTCACGGCATCTCTGTGCCTTCAAAAACACCATCAATAAATTGCACCTGTGTTCTTCGTCCATAACAGACGCCTGCCCATAACCCAGAGGAGGACAATTGCAGTTCCTGGGGGCCCGTACCCTGCAACTGTTAGATTCACCCTTGGTCCAATACATCTGAATCAAATAGCTGAGTTACCTCAGTATGCAGTCAGTTCATCTCGAGTCCTCTCAATCATCTAATTACTTGATTCAGGTGTGTTGACCAAAGGCACATGTAAATGTTGCAGTATATTGTCCCTCAGGAACTGGAATTGGCCACTGCCATAACTCCACAACTACAATAGGCCACTTGATCCACAACACTGACATCAGAAAACCCCTCACCCACACGATGCCACACTTGCTGTGTCCCATCTGCCCTACACAGTGTAAACTAGGATTTATCCCTAAAGAGAACACTTCTTCAACATGCCAGACGTCAGCGAATGTGAGCGTTTGCTCACGCAACTGCATTACAACGATGAACTGGAGTCAGGCGGAGACCCCAATGAGAGCGATGAGCATACAGTTTGTGCAGAAATTATTTGCTTATCTAAACTGATTGTTTCAGCAACTGTTCGAATGGCTCAAACAATCTTGGAGGTGAACATGGATGTGGAGGTCCTGGGCTGGTGTGGTTGTAAGACCAGTTAGATGTACTGCCAAATGCCTTTGAAATGAAATGATTGTTCAATACATGGGCAACAGCTCTGGTTGACATTGCTGCTGCCAGTAGTTATGAGACATCTGTATGGAAAACACGTGAATAACGTGTTTTTCACGTTGTTTGCACGTAAAGAACACGTCAACAACGTGTTGACAACACATCAAATACCCGTCAACTATGCATTGTCTTCATGTGATTATGAGCCATTCAGCCACTTGTCCAGTTTTAGCTGGGGGGTGTGGTTTTTTTCCCAATTGGCTCCTGAGTAGTAGGGTTATAGCATTTCTTGTAACGTGGGGGTGTTTCCCTGCAGCAATTCCTCAGGTCCTCAACCCAAACTTAAACTCTAAGCCACTTTTTCATTAATAAAAAAATATTCTTCTGGTTATTGTCCAGTTAGAGGACCCTTTAGTGTCTAAGCTTCGAGACCCCCGTCACACAGCATTATGCTACCACTCCTCTACTTTATGGTAAACCAATTTTAAAAGTTTTTCTTCCCTTCTTATGTTTATGTATCATTATTTCGACCTGTGGTAGACCTATCAGCTGCACTCTCACCTCCAGGTCCTCCACGGTGAACTGATCGAAGGTGTAGAGCTCTAAAGGAAGGAAGCTGTCCAGGTTGTCTGTGTTCAGGAGCGACCCCACCTGACAGGAAGGGATGGATAACAACTAAATGAGAGATCCAATAAAACAAGTCGAATCCTTTAGAAAAACACTGCATGTGCAAAACTTTGGATCTCTGTTATATGCACCCACTAACGTTCTTAATGCATTACCTCCACTTATGTGTTTTAAATCAGTCTATAGTACCTCACAAAATTCTTCTGATTCTCATTTTCTCTTAAAGTTAAATGGTTTCTGTCATCATATTCTAATATTAATCATAAAATAACATTAAAAACCAGGCTGTATTCTGATGATTTCATTTATTAAATGACCAAAAAAGAATTTAAAAAAAAGAACTAGCCCTGTGAGAATTAACACATCTTCTAAATTTCAAAAATCAACTCATCATGAACCAGTTCAGAGAAGGTCAAGATGAAAACAGGTGTGAAACAAACTCATATACTGGAGAAAATCTCACAAATCCACTTTTAAAGGCTTTGGAGCTCCAGATCTGTACAAATAGAAGGTGGAGCAGTGGTGAACCTTCTCAAGCCAAACGATTATAGAAGACCTTCAGCCAATCATCCAGATGGTCCCAAAACCAATCAGAGCAGCTTGTCTCAGTTAAGGTCGATTTTTATAATTTAGCAATAAGAGCAAAAAATGTCTTCCCTGGGACAGTTCTAAGGATGATCCCCAAGACCTTCGTGAGAATAACTGTTAAATTTAGGAGAAGGACTTCATCTCCAAGTATGTGGCTTTAAAAACGGCGTCAATGTTCAGTCATGGTGGTGTTCAGGTCAGGAGACCCGGACAGCTTGAGGAAACCGATAGAACCATAAGTTCTGCTCTCAACACAGAAGATGAGCAACTATCAGCTGTTTCTGCTTCCGCACAATGACCCGAAAGGAAGGTAATGGAAGAAAAAAGAGAGAATATTTTGAACTGTGGCCTAATCAAAGTAAGGCTTAGATTGCAGCTTCAATAATGGAGAGCAATGCTCCAAAATGTTCAAGTTTGATCAACTTTGTGCCCTCTATAAACAAAATAAAAACCTATTAAATCATCACACTGGACATCCAAATACTTCTCTATGATAAAGAGAAATATAAGTCATAAAAAGCAATGATTGCAGCACAGAACTCTTTAATAACTAAGGTAAATGTTAAGGTGTTGTAATAATAACCTACAGAAAGGGCCGAGTCTGGGTCACTGCTCAGCTCCCTCAGGTCGTCCCTACAGCCCTAAAAAACAAACAAAAAAGTCGTCACAGACTGTGCTTTTATTTCTGAGAACTCTATGAACACACACACATTGTAAATGATTATTTCTGAGTATGACCTTAGTCTACGTGATTCACTAATAGAAAAAACAGGAACCTTGGGAGGGATGGAGTTGGAGACGTCCTCCAAGGTCGGCCATGTTTCTCTTTGATCCAGTGTTGCTCTCAGAGGTCCTGAAAAACTGTGGCTCCCCTGTCCGCTGGTCCTGTGAGTTGTAAGAACGTGGCATTCCTCTGTCAGACAGAACAGCAGGAAACAGAGGAGGTTCTGGTTTTAATGGGACCCAACGGGAAAAGCCCAGCTTACCTAGCTTGTTGTTTTCACAAGTTTGTAAATATCAGTAATACCATCTGTGTAAAGTGATCCAGATAAACTCCAGCTAAAGATTACAGATCTAATCATTTCGTTTTTACCTACTCTCACACTGTTCAGACCTTACACCTCCTGGTTTCCCCCTGAGACGTGCCACCGTGGGCAGAAAGCCATAACAGCTTTACCAAAAATAATCTTTTCAGGAAAACTTGATCATTTCATTCACCTTCAAATGTTTGTGTTCTCCTACTAAATTCAATTCAATTCAAAAATACCTTATATATCCCAAAGGGATATTAAACGTTTTAGTAACTAATTTTTTGTTTTTTCTTAACCAGTGGTTGTAGGTGTTGATAGCTCTAGGCAGGAAGGATCTTCTGTACCGGTCTGTCTTGCACCAGATCTGGAGAATCTTCTGATTGAAGACATTCTGTTGTTGATTAAAAATCATTAATCAACATTCTGTTGTTTAAAATCTTCTGTAGATAATGCTCATTGTTGTCCATAATATTCTTCACTTTATGAATAATTCTTCTTTGTGAAATAGTCTCCAGAGGTTCCAGAGGAGTTCCAAGAACAGAGCTGGCCTTCTTTATTAGCTTGTGGTGCTTTTTTAAGTTATTTGGCCTCTTGCTGTTACCCCAGCCGATTATGGACAAATACATCAAACTCTCCACAACAGACTTATAGAAAATATGCAGCATCTTTTTGCAAACATTGAAGGACCTAAGCTTCCTTATGAAGTACAGTCTGCTCTGTCCCTTCTTGCAGACGGCTTCACAGTTCTCCTGTTACATACAGTTCACACTGTATCTCCAATCTAGTTTGTTGTCCAGGTGAACACCTGGGTATTTGTACCCTCCACCACCTCCACATCTTCCCTCATGATGTTAACGGGATTCAACTCGTTCCTGTTTCTTCTGAAATCTACAACGATCTCTCTAATAATGTGTGGCTGCTAAGAATTTTGATATTGGCTGTGTCTCTAAAATCAGTGTCCACAGCGATTTGCGTGCTTCCTTAGCGCCCTGCTGAAAACATGTTCCTCCTGAAAGATGCACAGATGTCTGCCTCTATAGATGCGAGACCAACTCCTATGTGATTATAAATAGATATTTCTAAGACATTGCAAACATTAAGCTTTAGACTCTCTGTTCATATATGATCAAAAAACAAACTTATGTATAATATATTACAATTCTGTCAGTAAATCTTTGTATGTATTACATACCAGTGCTTTAAAATAAGAACTTCATTATCTTATTCCAAGTCTAATATATCTGCTCTTCTTAAAAGAGGAAAAACATGAATTATTTTTGCAGATTATGTTATTTAACGGTTTGAATTAAGGGTAAATACATTAATGTTAAGAAAATAGTTTTTTTTTTTAGATCAGCCTTTGCTGTGTAATTTTACCCAATCAGTTTCTTATGATGATATGATAAAGAAGAGGCCAATACTAATTCCTCTCTTGGTCCAATTTGATGTTTCAGATAAGTCAGTTTTAACCTCAGCTTTGTGGCTCAGCTAGAATAACAAACCATGTGCTCTTGCATTTTGTTTTTATTTCTTTATTGAGTGTGTTTGTTATTCTTATTTCCGTGCCCACATCAAAAAACACCGGTCCTCCTAGTAAATATAGTCTAGAACCGTCACTGACTCATGTTCTGCGTAAATTTTCACCAGAATTTATATGATAGACCAACATTCAAACTTACGGAAGCGCATTACATTCACTGGATAAAAATATAGACACTTTATCTCGTAATTACAAAATCTCGATCTCGTGATTACGACAAAAAATGTCGTAATTACGAGGTCAGGATCTTGTGATAACGAGATGTGATTGTTGCTTCGTCAGTAGTCGCCAGTTTCCTTGTTAGCTACGCTAGCTGTATGCTAGCTTAACAACGACTCATGCATCTCAGCCATGTCAGTGTTTCTGTTGCCAGGGTAACGACGTCGCAAAGCCAGGTTTTTAATTTACTTATAGACATATACATGAATTTACCTCTGTGGATGTGCAGTTAGTAGTCTTCTAAATACGAGAAAAGGTGTCTAATATTGTCATGATCCGGGACTCTTAGTCCCTCCTGTGTGGGTTTCTCTCCTGTGCGCCTTTCCTCTTCCTCCATCAGATGGCGCCAAGAGCTGTTGGATGTGCGGTGTGGTTCCCTCTGGCTCAGGTGTTTCCAATCAGCCCTCATCATCTCCAGTGTATTTCAACAGCTGCTGCCCAGTAGTCGGAGCCGAGTGTTTGCTATCTGATGGTATCACAAAACCTCCTGAGCATCAAGCTTCTCTTAGAGAGCTCCTTGTTGTTAGTTTCTGCTGGAAACTAATCTCCTTGAGTTTTTCTCCTCGTTGCCTTCAGGTACTCCGGGACAGCCTGGATTGCTTTCTGCACCTGGCTTTCTCTGTGACTCTCTTTCCTCGTGATGCCGTAGTTGTTACGCACTGGATGCCCGAGCTCTCAGCTCCTTTCTTTGTTGTCTACCTGAATCCTCAAGCCCTTCTACTGGCAGCACAACCGTTCCTGGAAAAAACACTCATTCTGAGCCGACCTGTCCCCACCGCACTCCTTCGTTGCCTCTGGACCCACACTGGAAACTAGGACCCCGGACACTAGAACCCCCCTCTGATTACAATTCTACTCACTACAACAGTAAGAAACAACAGTTATCGATCAGTCACTGAGTTTTCCCACGAGCCATGAACTCACCAGTCTGTTTTCTCTCCAGTGACAGTTCCTGCTGGTTTGTTTCCCCTGGACCTGTCTTGGGTCTCGCTAACCAGTTTCATCTCCTCAATAAACATCTTAAACTTGAAAACGCTTTTCTGTCTTGGTGTTCTGCATGTGGGTTAGACAGCTCAAAAACCCCAACATGACAAATATATTTTTTAAATACAGTTAATGCAATGCGCTTCCGTACTTTCATAAAAAATTACATAGGGTATAGTGAAAAAAAAAACATAAAATATATAAACAGCTTTACTTATCTGCACATACAAATAAGAATAGATTTATAGGAGTATTTGGGGTCTTTTATAGAAAGATTTAAAATTGATTGAGCTGCAATCTTTAAAAGGATCTAAATTAACAGGGATGCAGAAGTATTTATGTAGAACTGCTTCTCTTGAGTGTTTTAATTATAGTGTAAAGTTGTCAAGGCATTTTTTGTTTTTTTTTGTAGAAGTTGTGTTTCACACTCTGTATTTTTTTGGAATTGTAAATGGTTTTTTTCTGAGGTTTTAAAAGGTTTGGAATGGACTATTGCCACCATAAATAAGGTCCTCTAAAGCATGGCAGCAGAGGCCTGAGGATTTGAGCTTGTAGTTTGCAGACCAAAAAAGCCTGCTGAGATAGAGACAAGAAAATGAATCAGATGAAGCTCAGAGTCATGGATCAAGACAATGATTGAGATTAATGTGGCTGAGAAGATAGAAAATAGCTGTTTGCTTTAGATGTAGAAAGGATGGAAGTATTGGTTGGTTTTCAACACTGTAAAGTTGTTTAGAAGATGTATTGTCAATATGTTGGTGGAATGTTGTTTGGTTGGATTGAAGACATTGTTTTATTAATACCTCAGGAATGACAGAGTGTGTTCAGCTCTTAAACCTGGAGCCCTTCCATAAACTCTGATCACTGACCTTCTGGCTCCCGAGGCGTCCGCTCCTCTGGTGCCGGCCACCCATTCATCAGCATGTTGTCTCTCGTCCTACAAAGCCCAGATTTAGCAATTAGACACATAAGAATACTAAGGATTCAACCCTTAAAGCTGTTTAAGTCTGTATTCCTTACGGAGTGGCTCTAAAGGTCTGGTAGACCGGCGCCATCAGAGGACACATGCACCAGCCGGGACAATATTCAGGTCTGAAGTATAACTGGTGAGGAGGGAAATATGCTCCATGCCAGAAATCAGGGAACAGCATACAGGGGCCCGAACTCAACATAAAGTGAGGCTGCAGGAAATTGATCATGCGTGAGTCTCCAGGAACACCGGGACCAAATTGGGTTGGATGGAACCTGGTATCAGGAGGTGGGACGCTGTGGAAGGGCTGTGGGAAAGGATAAAACGCAGGAGGAGGATAATACTGGATGGCTGGGTTCCACATGGGGCTCTGGAAGGGCCTCATCAGGCTAGGGAAGAGGTTATGTGTCTCTGGTCTGTTGTTTTGAATGTAACCAACTGTTCCCGTTAGCGTCTCTGCAGCTGTAGAAGTATCCGCCATCATTTGGTGAACCTTGTAGGAACAGAACAACTGCTCTTGAAAGACCGAATGCTTCGTCTGAGTGGCAGGTTGTGACGTAGTGGGGATGTCTTCCCTCCACTGGAGATGAGGCCCGTCTGTAGAAACCAGAGTGAACCGAGAGGAAGCTTCAGCTCCTGGCAGGAAACACTGAGCTCCATCATCCAGGATGGTTTCTGGTGGATGGGCCGGTACCGGCTCCATCGCTAAGTCCTTTCTGCAATACCAGGAAAAGAGTTTTAATCCCAGCAATTGAATAAGAGTCAAAACTGAATTTGTTACAGAGCATTTTTACAACACCTTTCATCCATGACACCCATACATATACAGCGGAAATTAAAACATATTCACACACCAGAAATATATGTTGTGTGTGTTTTAGAAGGTGTTGGCAGAAGGAAAGGTTTACAACATTTCTTATCTGACTTTTAAACAGAAGACTTATGGCTTTCTTCCTAATACAAACAAAATACAGAGTGTCCACTCAAATAAAGCTTCTTTGTTAAACTGATTTCATGCATTAAGCAAAAATAGTGAATTCCTTGAAAAACTTTGGTGCTGATTTTGTGTCCATTTCTTTAAACTTGTACACAGACAGTTAGTGAGCAAATAACGCACACCGTTTTTGATTAATCATTTTCCACTGGCTTACCTTTCTTGCTGGGGAATAAACCTCTTCCGTTCAATTCTGGATTCAAAACTGTTTTCATTGGTCCTTCGCTCAAAGTCAAAAGTAAACAGTTTTAGTTTGTTTTTGACTCTTAGAATTGCGTCTAGGCATTCCATGAACTGCTTATCTAGAATTAAAGCTAAAAACATCTTATTTATAATAATATAATCACCTGCATTGTTTCCCTTTTTTTCCATTTTTTTCCATTCCCATTTCCTCGTTGTTATTTTCATTACTTTAACTGATTTTTTTAGCCTGCTGTATTTAAAAATCATTTTAAAGTTATTTATGTAAACAAATATATTTTTGAAAATAGTATTGTTACAAATTAATCGATTGAAAAGAATAGCAAATTATCTTGAAGCACGTTTAGGTTAGATAATTTGAAATTGAAGGAGATTGCACATTTTACATCTGTACACCATTTCCCAGGATGCTTTGCGGTCCAATCCGGAAATCCGCCCTCTTTACACATGTTTGAAAAGGGTTTGTTGCACGTGGAATTCAGAAGCAAAAAAAACGTTTTTACTGAAAGATTTTGGATTATTTTAGACATTTAAAGTCTAATCGACCTAATTTTGAAGCAATAAAGGCTAAAAACAACCTATCGTCAAAATGTTTCTGCAATATTATGAAAATGAGAACGGAGACAGAGTCTACACTCTGAAGGTAAGCCTAGCTTCGTGTTTTCATCGCTAACTACTTTTTTAAACAGCATTTGTTGTTTTTCAGTTCATCTTCCACTTACGACTCTTAGATTCAACATTTTAAGGGACATAAAAGGGGAATGTTTGAATAAAACGTTTAAACGCGCAAAGGAGATAGAGAAGCTAATTGCTATCATGTATCAAACACGCAGCTCACTTGTCTTATTGTTTACTTACTGTACGTGTTTTTACTAATATGCGTTACATTTTACTTTGTGCGCAACCACGAAAACAAGCCCAGGTTAGTTCTGGAAACGAGTTTCGGTAAACATCCATACCACAATTTGTTGTCATGCGCTTTTTTGTTTTCAGTTTTTTGTTTACAGCATGTTAGCTGGACTTTACAAGCTCAACAATAAGTAGGACAAAAATGTAAAAGTCGAAACTAGGGTGCCACAATATCTCGTGTGTGTATATATGTATATATCTATATTTATATATAGATATATACAATATATCTATATTTATATATAGATATATACATACATATATATGTGTGTGTGTGTGTGTCGTTATACAATTTATTTAGGTGACATAACTGAGAAACATTTCCGATATTTCAGTGTACATCTCGGTCTATGAATACAGCATCTGTCACTGACTGACTTTCATATAAGTTTATGCGTGTTTATTTTTTAAAGCAAGTATTTCTAAAATGTTGTGTTTAAGGCGTTTTATAAGCATGGTAAAATAAATGTCATAATTCTGTGCAGGCATTTGTTTAGGCCATTTTTTTTAATCTCTAACGTTGAAATTGGTTTTTTTTGACATTTGGATCCTCTTCTGCATGTTTTCTATGTGGTTTATGGCAAGCTTCAAACATGTTTTTTATGCCTCTTCCAGGTTGGGGTTTGAAATAGTTGTCATGTCAAAGGATTGTCCGACTTGGCTCTCTGTTGGTTTATCGTGTAAAAAACAAAAGATATGCATCTGGTTCTTACAAAAGTTTCAAAATTTCTAGAGTATGGACACATTTTTTTCATGCTCGATTTACAAATATTGAGCTTTTTTTTTTATTTTTCTGCTGACAAACGTTTTGTAAAAGAAAATCAAAGATGGCATTTGATCAAAATTCCTGTTCCTTTTGAGTTTAACTCTTAAATAAATCAAATTATTTAAAATTAAAGTTTTAGTTTCTGTGTGTGTGTCATACTTACGCTAAGTTTAAAATCTATTTGGATTTTTAACACATTTTTAATTGGTTTCGAAGTTCTCATGCCATGCAATTTTTTTTTTTTCTCCTTCCACCAACAGAAGGTGGGACCTGATGGGCAGCCCACCAGCTCGGCCCACCCGGCCCGCTTCTCTCCCGATGACAAGTTCTCCAGACACCGTGTGCTGCTGAAGAAACGTTTTGGCATCCTGCTCACACAGCAGCCCAGACCCATCCTGTAAAGGAGCCTCTGCAGAGGTGGAGATGATGGAGCTGATCGAGAAGAAGAAAACAACACAGAAAGACTGTCTGAGCTGGATCAGCTGTAACTTGGATCAAATTGGATATTTTGGTTTTACTTATGATTATGTTGATTTCTGCCCGGAATAAAATGTGCAAATTATTTCTCATTGGTTTGTCTTTGTGTTTTCGATCCAAACTAGAGGAACATTACAGATTCTGATTAGGCTGGATTATATATTTAACATAAAATGTTAGTGCCTCAAAAACAAGGGAAATTTCTCTTTTTATAAATAGGGTACACTGCAGGTATTACTTCAATTTATACTGTATGAAAATCAGAGTTTTATAAAGCTGATTTGTGTTTCTGTTTCACCTTTATATTTCCTCCAATTATGTTTAGTCAAACTTATTTTTAGTTTTTGTGCCACAGACTAAAATGCAAATAAAAATCAAAGCTAGTTAAACAGTTTATTAAACTCTGTCAGTAAACATGCTGTTCTCACCAGTAAAATAAAGCATTTTTCCTCTACAAAAGGCTTTTAATAAAATCAAAATACCTGTTTGTTTATGCTTCAAGGGGCTTTTTAATGATTGAAAAGTACATATTAAAGAAAATGTTTACAGATACTTTAAAAATCATTTTTTTTTTAATCCATACTTTAATCTCAATCTTAAACTTGATTGGTTTAAATCTCAACTGCAAGGCACTGTAAACAGTGCTTTCTGGGAATATCAGTTTAATGCATACCTCAGGTTTTCACTGAGTTATTTCCAAAACTGAGGGAATATAAAACCAAATCTTGCCTCTTTTCTCAGTTCTGTTCCTGGAACACAAATTAAGCAGGTCTCTGTCGACCAGAAGTACATGGTTCAGACTTGATATTTGTATCTCTAAAATGTATTTCTGCTCAATATTGTGGTTCATGAGTAGCAGAATTATAAACTCTGTTCTCTGAAAAACAGGGAACCAGTACAGAGTGATCCAAAGAGGTGGTCCTGGTACAGTATGATCCATCTTCCAAATGCTGTTTAGAAATCTAGCAGAAGCTACGGTAAGCTACAGCTAATAGTTTATTTTTATCACTATTATTTGAACAGATAGATGAATGACGGTGTTAACATTACTTAATGTTGATATAATAATGGATTAAATAATGAATGATTGGTTGTATTTTATAACTAAATTGATTGTGAAACAGTCCAGCACTGAGGTTTTAAACGTATTTTTTTAATTATTAAATTGTTAAAAGCACGGCGACAGTTGTGGCGGTTCAATTTCTTACAATCTTCTGTAAACACATTATAAAGAACAATGAACCATTTAATTTTTAGGAAAACTGATTTCATCAAAGGGGTTTAATAAACTTGTATGAAGCGATATGGTACAATATTCGCTCTAAATCTCAATGACTACATTAACCAGACTGCTTTGCGATATTTCCTTATGACGCATGCGCAGACTAGATGGAACAACGGCAAGGAAGTTGGGACCTGAGTGCCGCAGTCGCGTGCTGTTTTTTTTTTTTGGTGGGTCGTTTGGAATAAATGTGCGGAGAAACCCCCGGCAGAGGAGCTGAGTGTTTACGGATAAAGCTGGAAATGGTCCTATGTTGAAGGAGCTCCTCTAAGGGAAACTGGAGACCGGTATGTGTTCACGGTGACGGGGATAAACGGTGACTAATTTGAGAGGGGAAATTGTCGTTGTGGGAGAGCTATAAGGAGGTCCAAAGAGTTGACAGGTTGTCTGCGGCGTGGCTATGCTAGTTGCACCGACCGAGACCTCCTCAGCCGATACCGCAGCTCTCCTCCAGCGGATACCTCAACCGAAACACCTTAAGTGTCCTCACCTGCTTATTAAATTAACGAAAAAACAAAACTTCACGATAAAACAAGGTCGCATTTACACACCAGTTTTGGCCAAATTAAAAGCGCTATTCTATAATGTATTTAATTGTTTTTTTTGTGTGCCGGCTTTATTGCGGTAAAACTCGCCGCTCAAATCGCAGCTTCTCCTGTGGAGCTGATACGATGTAACACAGCAGAGTGTGGTCAGGATCAGCTGCTTATGGCTGCTTTATAACCAGTTTTGCTGAAAGGAGACGTGTTTGCCGACCGGTTCAAGCCAGAATTATTATAGCTAGCTTAATTGGCTTAGAATGGCAGCTAAGTGGCGGTTTGCAGAGCGAGCATCATCATAGGAACCAATTTATCGTTCAGCATTCATCTATTATTATTATTATTTTGAGTTTAGTATATTATACCTGAACTTGTTTTGCTTATTATAACCCTAATCGACTTTACTCTAATAAGCCTAACAGCTGTAGGACACGTGAAATGCACAATTTGGGTGAAATTCATAGTAAAACGTGAGACGTCAGGATTCAGGTGCTTTTTTTTCGCTCCCGGTTTTCTGCATCAGAGGCCTAAAAGGATTTGACATCCAGATGGGGAACAATACTGCACCCAGTTACCTGAAGAGGTTCTGATAGTTTGACTGCAGCACAGATAGGGTTTAAAGAAGATTTACTCTTAAACTAGTGCAAAAAAAGTGGCATATATGTATCAGAATGGATATTAATGGTAGATTAAAAAACGAGAACAAAATGTCTTGAATCATCCAGCGAAGCTGTCAGAACAGATTAGAGCTCAGGCTTTTTGTTGTTGGGTGGCTTCGGTTTAGGAGGAACTGCAGTCAGTCACAGATGAGAGATCTGATGCCTGGTGTCCCCCGCCCTCCCATTTCTATACAAAGATGTCTGTAAACATCAGTCTGAAAAGCCACATTCCTCCTGATGTTTCATGATCGCACCAGAGACGCACCCCTTAGAGATTAGTGGCTGCTTTCCAGTTCAGGTGAAGTTCTGACCTGCTGCTGATGCGTGTTAAAAATCCGTCTGTTTATTTGAGAGGAAATCCACTGTAAATACATGGTAACATAATAATGATAATACTTAGAAACCTTTTTTAGAAATTAGCAGGAGAATCAAGATCCTTATATTAAATTAGAAACTTTCCAAAAACTCAAAAGAAAACTTTGTTGGGTCTTTCCAGTGTTTTTATTCATTTTGCTTTTAGGTTCACTCCCTTCCAGGGAGGCGCAGATGAGTTGACATGTCTCTACCTAAAATGAGTCAGCAATAAAATGCTGAAACTTATAAAGTATGAAAGACCAAAACAAACAGACAATACATCTGCCAGTCCATATTTTTGCCCAATATTGTTTTTTTTTCCCTCTCTGTCAGCTGATACACCTGGACATTCACTGAGTCATTAAGGCAGAGGTTTGCAACCTTAAAAATATATATTTTTTAATTTTTTTAAACAAGGGTAAACATAAGATGTTAAGATGTTGTTAAAAATGAGACATGTTTAACATTTGCTGCCAATGTTTTTTTAAAATGTAAATCTGCTAAGAATGATTCCTATTGTTATTGTTTTGTTTATATTTTTTTAAATTGACACTTGTCTAGAATGTTTTATTATTGTGTTATTTTTATCATTAAATGGAGGAAAAATATATCAGTTTCAAGAATTGACCTTAAAATAGTGTCTAGACATATCGGTGATCAGTTAAACTACTGTAAATATATTGACCTTAAAAAACTTGCATAGCTTGATCTCTGCAATAGAGACATCTAATCTTTAAAGTGTTCAAAGCGGCTAAATAAATAGGAGGGAAGTTATAATAACAGAGCAGTGCTCTTTTTGTAAAGGAAATGATGAAAACAAAAGTTTTGTTTTTAAACGGTTTTAAACCCACCCTTTAAAAGACCTGCTGATTTTAAAGTGGCCGGATTTCACACCCCTGCTATAAACGATATCGCCTCCTTTAAAAAAATGTTTTCATTTCCTACTGTATATGATACCGATATCGCAGCTTTGAGTACCGACCGATACGATATCAGTAGAAATCATGCTTACTTTCAGTACAGAGTAAAATATGAGAAAAGGTTTGATCAAGTGTCATTATTCAAATAGAAAACAAAAGTAGGTAAGATGATAACAAAAGCATTTATTATTAACCCACAGGTTAGCTAAACTTTAAAGAGAAGCGCAGTGTTTTTATTAGCATACGAATGTCGGAGATGTTTGATGCAGGTCGATTTATTCTGATATTTGTTTTTCTTCTAATATCGGATCGATATCAGTATTAGATCAATACATCCTTACCTCTTGCTGCTCTTTTTCCTCCTCTGAGATCATGACGTTTTTGCTAAAAACACCTCCTCCCGCAGTAACTAGGGATGTCCCGATCAGATACATCATATCAATATCGACTGTCGATACAGATATTTGTAGAAAATCTGAAATTATCGGAAATTATTGTGTTGCAATATGTTCCACTTTGAAAACATCAAACAGCAACTTGCAATATCTATAAACCGGACTCTTCCTGTTGCATAACTTGCTTTGATTTTAGGAGGTCTGTGAAACGGCAGCATCCAAGGTTAGCAGAGGTGGTTCCTTTGCAAATATATTGGTATCGGCAAAACCAATAGTTGAAGAAATCAGATCATCTCAGGAACCAAAGAATCGTGATCGGGACATCCCTAATAGTAACAACATCCACACCGAAGAGAGTTGTGGTTTGTTGTTTTTATCATTTTTTTATACCAGCAGCCTTTTCTCCTGTTCATGTCTGGCTTTTATGGTTGAATGCTGTTTCTTTTCTGTAATACCCCTATAGGTGAAAGCCACTCTATTTACATTTGATCCTTTTTGTTTCCTGTTATTGTCATCCCAAACCCGTCCAGAGATGAATCTAACCCTCTGACTGTCAAATGAACCTTTGTTTCCTCCTGGGAGGTGATTTTCTGCCTGAACTTGAAGGATGGATGTTTTATCTCTTTGTGCTCCACACCCCTCCTCCTTTGAAAGTTGAAGGACCTGGAAACGTTGTTTTTTTTTTCTCTTAAACAGAAAACCTGCTTTGCCTCTGCATGCAGAGTGAAAGCCGGTGCTCTCCGGTACAACCGGTTAGAACCGCTCTCCTTTTAATTATTAAATTATCATCCAAGGCTAAAGAAAGAGAGAAAGGAAAACAAACATCTCAACTCTGATCTGCTTAGCTCTTCCTCCTCCTCGTCATGTAAATTGATAACTTGGTTTTGCACCTGGAGGACGTCGGGGGCATCCTCATTCTGGAGGTTTCTCTCCACCTCAGTCACTGGACGCGGTCAGAGGATGATCCCGCCCACCAGACGCTGTGGTTTGGTTCTTATATGTAGGACAAAGATTGGCTGGAGGTTGTTGTTGGGGTTTTATCACATGGGATGGCATGTGGACGTATTGTGAGCAATAAATGTGAAATTGCTCCGGTTCTGCTGGACGCTGCTGGTCATGGTTTAACAAAGAAGGTATTGTTGAAATCTTTAAAAAAAAAAAAAACACATGACAGCTTGTTGCTCATGACAGAGAGAAACTTGTGAATGCAGTTAGTTTAAAAGCTTTGCTGCTGTTTATATTCCATATATAGAGATCTTACTCATCTTTTCTTCTTCTCTCTCTGTTTCTCTCTTTCTCTACATCCCTGATGCTTTGACCCTCTGCTGATCCTCCTTTTATTAAAACAATGTAAAGGTGTTTTAATAGGGCGTGGTTCACGCTGGACAACTTTATGTTTGCTTCATCAGGAGACAAACATCCCAGCAGCTCTTTACCAATACCTCCTACTGATGAACTCGCATTGTTTATAAAAGATTAGACCAGCATCTCCTTGGAAACGATTTGGACCAGAGTTATGGTCTGATTTGGTACCAAGTGGCACAAAAAGAAGAGGCTTTTTTATAAAAAAAAAAAAAAAAGAAAGCAAACTTAAAACAAGCCGTTAGCCTCCATGGAGTATTTAGTTACCAAAAGGAGAAACTGTAGAGGTAGCTGTTACCTCTGCATCAGCTGGGAGATAGCCTAGCTCAGGCCAGCACAGGCTTGCCCCTTCCTCCCACCCTATTTTCCTGCTTTCTCTCACACAAACCTCTCTAAGCTAGCCAGCATGTCGTCCGTCCGCTTCACGGTGACGCCCACCAAGGCCGAGGACCTCCCCGGGGTGTCCGACACGTCGCCCGACATCAGCTCCCGCCCGTCGGCCCACGTCCGATTCGGCTCCAAGGAGAGCGTGAATCGGAGCGACCCGGTGAGCGAGGCGTCAGGAGGAGTGACCACAGGGGCGGGAGGGAACGACACGCCGGATCGCTGCAGCGTGGACCAAGGTGAGACCCATTCCTCCTCACAGGAGGAACAACGTTAAATATGGAGCCTCCTCATCATCTCAGCTGTTTGTTCTTTTTAGAAGTTTGATTTAAAGCTTTTATACAAGTTAGAAGCTCTGCTTTAAGGAAAAAACTTTAAGGAGACCTGGAGACTCGTTGGTACATGTTTGAATCCCACCCAAATCAAAAGCCTCACTAGATCTTTATCTTTTAATGCTGTTATCCAATAATGGCATCTTTTCACATCTGGGGAAACATCTGGCAGTGTCTGGTTTAGTGACGTTTTCCCCTGATTTCTGCTTTAAAACTTTTTACGCAGCTTTTTATTTTACAACCTAAAATGTCAGTTTTTGTTGTTTTTTATGTCTTATTAGACCAACAAAAAAAAAATCCAATCGTTGTGAATTGGAAGAAAAATGATGCAGATTTTCCGAGTTTCTCTTTACAGATATAGAAAATCTGAAATGTGTGGAGGGCATTTATACTCAACCAAGGCTGCTGCTGTTGATTCTTTTAGTAATCAATTCATTTAACTAGTTTCTTTTTCTGTTAATCTAAAATAGAAAATGTTTTAGTAAATTAACTTTTATTATTACAGAAATCTGTGGAATTTAGGAAAAAAAAAACTTTATTGCACATTTTAAATGAAATTTCTTGGGCAAAAACATGTCAACATTTTTAACCTTAATGTAAAATCCTCTATTGATACCCAAGAAAATGGTTTTTAGTTGATACCATGGAGATGGAAAAATAATCACAAAAGCATAAAAAGATATTTTTATTAACACAAACTCACATTTTTCAGTCCAAACAGAATCAAAGCTGCAAGTTAAATCAGTTTATAAATAAATCAACCAATTACGACATAATTGAACCATATTTTAAGGCTGTCTTAAGGTATTATTCTTTTAATCTCCAAATAATCCAGTAATCTAAAATGAAAAAAGATAAAAACTGTGCAAACAGCATTGATATCATTCCAAATTAGTGTTGTATCAAGGTACAGTGTTTGGGTATTAATACTTTTCAGAGTATCAATATTTTTGACAAGGCCACCAGGTCAGGAGAAGAAGTTTGGGTGAAAAACAATAAAATTCAGGCTTTCATGATGATAAAGAGTCCGTCCTCTGAGAACTGGTCTCCCTTCAGCAGGACAGGAGGGCTGAAGGTTACAACAGCTTTGAAATCGGAGAACGAGTTCAACTTTCAGCTAAAAACCTGCAGCCGAGTAGTTTAGATCAAAACTTACGGCCTAGTCAAAGCTCAGAGCCAAATTTCATTGAGATTGCTTGAAAAAACCTAAAAGAAAAAATAGATTTCTGCAGCTGCTGTCATTATTTTCTGAAGGTGGATTAAGATATGAGGCCTACTGGTTGCACTTTAATTTGGACCAGAGGTATTGATGCCTATTACCGCTTCATCCATCATTTTTTTTTCTGTTTAGCTTCGTATTTTTGCTGCCGAAGTCTCCAGTCTAGATGCTGTTGGCAGTAGTTGTAGTAGTAGGACAGTCATTGTTCTCTGATCCATCAGAGGTGCCTGTTTCATGAGGCTTTTTTTTTAGTCAACATTTGTCACGCTGAGGACAAAACGCTGCTATTTAAAAGCAAACAAGAATAGCCTGACTGGTGCACCGGCTCAGGAGGATGTTACTGTATTACCACACTGATCCACTTTAGCAGCTACGCTGTTATGAGGATGCCCTGCGCCGTTTAATAAGCTTCCATAAATAGACATTGAGACGGTTAATCCGACTCAGGGCTGCTTTTCTACAGCCTGTCCACGTTTCTGTCTCCGTTTGTCCCAAAATCAAAAACAAAACACGCTGACAAAGCGACGTCACCGAAGCAGCTGAGTCAGGTTCCTGGGGTTTTTATAGAAAACGTCATGAAGCCGTTATTTCCTCCATGATTCATGATGTTTGACAGCATCACCGTTAGCCGCTGAAGCTAATAACGTGTGTAAAGATGACTGCTGATGAATAAACAACCTCTGCATGTTCAGGTGGCTCTCCTCTGTTTGGGAGCTCTGACAGAGACCAACAGCTGCGTTCAGATAGTTTAGCAGCTGTGGCTCTGGGAAAGGAAGCAGCTTTACCTTTTTATTAACAGACAAATGATTTGTTCTGTGTCTTTTAGAGACGTTCTGGTCTTTAGTTTCAAACAGCTCTGTCAGCATCTCTGGAAGAAAACACACAAAATAATTTGTTTTTCTCACCACAGGGATTTGAGCTCTTCGTGTCAAATGAAACTCCGCTTTCATAGGAACTTCTGTTTTCAAATCCTTCGAGCATTTCTTGTTTCATGATAAACGTCAGCAGACCTTACTAGCAAAACCACAGTCATTTTTCCAGTGCTTTTTAATGAGTTGAGACGGACTAAAGTTGGCTATTTCTATCAGAGAGGTGGAGGTACGGAGGTGTCAGAAGGAGCAGAAGCGTCTCTAAATCGTGGCTCAGCCAGGCTGCCAAAGAGTGAGAGAGAGTGAAGCTTCCCCCATATAACAGAGCGGCTGAATGTGTTGCTTTTTAAGGAGCCTATTCTTGATGCCTTTTATTTCTCTACTCGTGACATAAATGACGTAATTGAAACAAATGTTACATTTTTTCTCAGCTTAAACAAATAAACATTTTTTTTGAACAAATCAAACCAAACATGACCAACGGATGGCAAATGGAGGCGGCGACAACGCGTTAGGAGTGTAAATTAGCAAAAAGCTGAGGATACGATACGTATCAGGATACATGTCGCATTATGCGAACTATCTGGATACATCAACGAAGATGATAGATTGCGATTTTAATAATTATATCGTTTTGGAAGAGCTTGATCCAACTTACGGCTGGAGATTTAAGTAAGACAATGACAGCCATGTTTCCATTCGTATCGGCCAATGGCAACGCAAGAAGAAGACGCTAATATAAGCCGACACATGAATCCATCTCTGATGAGAACTGCTTTTAGCTTTCTTAGCTTTCAGCCTCTGTCTGTGGAAGAACTTAGTAGATTTAGAGAAGATGGCCGTCCTGTGTTGGTTATGCTAGCTATGTTTAGATTAATCAGTGACACCCTGATTAACAGCGACCGCTATCGCTCACATATGGCATCGTTATCTTATTATTATTAGCATTATCTCATTAGCAATGAATCAGATCAATCCAGATTAATCGGTTATTGAAATAATTGTCTCTATAACATGATGTTTGCTTGGGTTTCAGCCTAAACCGATCAATTTATTTTTACTATTTCAGACAAAAAGCCCTTGTTGTATATGATGCATCCAGAACTCCTTAATGAATGTAGTTTCAGCTTCGTCTCTTTTAAATTTGGTGAAAAAGCTCCAATAAATTAGGGCTGAACGATTTTGCGATTATTTTCAACCAATATTTCAACTTTGATTTTATTTCTATTTTCTTTTTCCATGTAACACAAGCAGGTGGAGCTTTTATTTCAGGGATTCAGCTTGCTTGGCCAAAGTTTATAGTTGCAGGACTTTATTGTGACCTTTGTTTGGAGAAGGGCTTTATTTCTACCAGATCTGGATAGCAGGGCTGGAGTGAGGAAAAAAAACAAAGAGTTTCTTACTCTTGTTAAATGTAACGTGACTAAACTTAACTGCCTCTCCCATTAAAAAGCTACTATTATTAGTTGGGGATAAAATGACAGATAATTTAATTTGCTAGATAATGATTTCCTGGATTCCTACATTAATGAATTTGTCAGACAGCAGGAGGTAAGAAAATGTTCTAATAACTTCTTATATTACGGTTCTGAAGGATAAATCACTATATTCTGCTCAAAGCTGTAGCAAAACATGTTCAGGAAATATTTGGTCCTCAGTGTGTTTTGAAATAGAAATCAGTGAGGATTTCTGCTCCGTGATGCATCATTACACCACATCTCATTTCTTTTAGTAGCTTTTTTTTATTTTGTTGTTTTGCAGATGCAGCAGAAAAAAAGTGAATTCCTCCTTTTAGCTGCAGGAAGTCCTGCTCCCACTAAACCCACTGAACCCTGCTGAACTCTTCGCTGCAGTAGCAGCCACTGCTGGCGGCTAAATATCCGTCAATGCTCAACGTTCAGCCACAGGATTAATCCATCGGTTTGTTAAGTGGGGCTAAAATAAATGATTGATTATTGTTGTCATCTAGTTATTTTATCTCTAACCAGTGCTCTCTGGTTCTCCTCGGGGGTTTTAATGGAACCGGAGTAGGAGGGACGCAGCAGTCCTCCTAGTCTGAGAGCTACAGAAGCGTCTGAGAATCTGGGCGGTCCTGTTCAGCAGGTTCACCTCCCATGACTCTCCAGGAGCTTATCTACTTGTTTTCTTTCTCTCCCCTACAGTCAGATGTCACACCCTGATTGTTTTTGTTTTGCAGCCAACGCTGCAGTATTCTTGTTATATTGTAGAGGAAAGCATTGGTCGAAATTTCCTTCGTACTATATTTCCACTCCCTCATGTGACCCAGCGTGCAGACGCCTGCTGGCGTTAGCATGAGGGGGAGCAGACGGGGAAGTGATGCTGCTGAGTCAAATGCTGCTGATGCTGATGGAGCTGGAAGTGGCTCCTTGATGTTTGAAGACTGACGCAGTGATCAGAATGACAGTGATGATGATGATGAAGTCTACTTCATTGGGTCATAGTATTGTCCACTCTCTCTCTTCTTTTGCTCAGGTGATGGGAACTCAAAGAACTCCAGTGTTTACATCAACAACAGCCATGGGATGGATGATGACGACTTCTACGACAGGAACTTGGCCTTATTCGAGGTTTGAAAGCAACCGGTCGCTGCATCTGAAACGTGTCTCGTTTTCTTTCTAGTGGTTGCTAACGGTGGAATAAATCTTTTAGAGGTTCTGCTTTGTTCACCAAACCCGAGCTGAAAGCTGGTGTGTTTTCAGCTTGTAAATAAAAATAAATGGAAATTTCTCTGGAAAAGACTCTGTTAGATTCTTTCTCCTCTTTTCCTCCTGCTGATTCTGTAACACCATCCTCAGCTCCTTCCTCCTTTTCTTTCCCCTGTTTTTATCCTCCTGCTTTGATCCCCCCCCCCCCCTCCTCTCCATCCCTGTTATCTTCCCTCACGCTGTCGCATCTCCCTTTGCTTGATAACCAACAGGAAGAGATGGACACTCGGCCCAAGGTGTCTTCTCTCCTCAACCGCCTGGCTAACTACACCAACCTGACGCAGGGGGCAAAGGAGCACGAGGAGGCCGAGAGCATCGGTGAGAAGAAGAAACCCAGCAAGGTGTGAAACGCTTCCTTTTATTAAACATCAGTTTTAAACCCAACAGAACTTACTGTGTTTAAAAAACAAAACAAAGATTCCCCAACGCATATTCTGTGGTTCAAGTTCCAGCTTAAAACCTGAAAATGAAACAGTTTAAAGGTTTCAGATGTACTTTGAGATCATAGATAATGTAGCTCAGTCATCCTGTTGATGAATAACATGATGATGCGACTGAATTTACGGACAGGAATGGTGGAAAACAGGCAGATCTATTTTAAACTGAGCTCATTGTTGGTTCTCAGCTGCACGGGACATTGAGATGTTGTCTGTCAACAACTCAAAGTGCATCAAGATGTGAACTCAGAGTGCACGGCGGTTTCCAACGATAAGCTGCGTGCAGCAGAGATAAGACCAGCAGGTTTGGTGGTTTTAGGATTTCCAGCTCACCAGACAGCAGAGGGGGGAGTTCAACCAAAGCAGGTTATATCTTCCCTTCTGGTTCTAACGTGTTTTCAGTGCAGACATCTGCTGTATCATCAAGAGATTAATGTGTATCTGAAGCAAATTAAAGAACAAAAAGCTTCATTTGTGCGTTTTTCAGGTGAAAAATACATGGTTTGATGTTAAACACAAGTATAAAAGGTTTCCTTTGGTGCACAACTGCTTCTATTTAGAGGTATAGGATTTTTAACTTTTAAATCCATTTTTAAGTCATAATTTCTATGGGATTAAATGAAAATTAAATAATCCAGACAATTTAAAGAAAATATGAAACGATATAAAATATAAGCACCATAGAACAAGGATGTCTGTAGCTTCTTTTTAAAGACTAGACTGACTTTAAGTTTTATTTCTGATCTCTATCAATGGATTTTAGCTTAAAGGTCTGAAAGGATCAGGCTTTAAAAACCAAGTAATTAACTTTAAGAAGGAGTTTGAGCTTTCAGGGCGCTGTAAAGTCAAAGTCCAGACTGCTGAATGAAATCCAAGGTACAGAGACATTAAACCTGAGGAGCCTGTCTGTTTGTTCAAGTAGTAGTGCAGAGTTTGGAAGGTGAACAAACTGATTTTATTGTTGCACATAAATGTCTCACAATAATCCAATGGAGAGCAAATAAAACCCTGAATATGCGTCTAAAGTTTGTGTTTTGACACCAACCATATTAGTGTCATTCCATTATTTCCCCAGATGATAAAGACGGCTTTAAGTAAACTGTGAGATTCAAGAGACACTGGTTGACACCTTTCATTTGTTAAATTTACAACATAATCCTAATGTCCAATCTGTTATTTTATCACAAACTTGATTAAATTATCTTTTATTAATCCCCAATGGTAAATTTAGTAAAAAATAAAAACAAAAAAAAAACACAAACACAAAAAAACAAATAAAACAGCAACATGCTGCCAACAAAAATTGCTGCAATTATTGGAAATAGAAGCAAAAACCTACAATTGAACAGATACTGGAAGCAAAAACAAAATGCTAAAAACTAACAGGAAAATTATGTAAATAGTAAAAACAACAAACTCGCCCAAAAGAGGTGCTCCGAACCACTAGAGGGAGTCGAACAAGGAACAAACCATATCGGACCAGAGCCTCCATACAAACAGGAAGTCAAGATTTGATGCAGAATTTAAAAAAAAGAAAAGTTGGAGGAGGAAAGAGCAGAACAGCTAAATGTCATCGGCATAAAACAGAAACCTTCCTTTGTTTCTGCTGTTTAACAATCCACTTATTTTCGGTTCCAGTTGCCACAGATGGGGACGTTCATGGGCGTTTACCTGCCTTGCCTTCAAAACATCTTCGGCGTCATCCTGTTCCTCAGGTTAACATGGGTGGTGGGGACGGCCGGCGTGCTGCAGGCGCTCTGCATCGTCTTCATATGCTGCTGCTGTGTAAGTGTCAGCATGCATTCATGAACACACGCAGTGCTAAAACCTTCGCCATAACCCTGTATGTTGGACGGTTTCTGCTCTCCAGACGCTGCTGACTGCAATATCAATGAGCGCCATCGCCACTAATGGAGTTGTTCCAGGTATGTCTTTACAATCAGATCTTCTCTTCACCTTCTCGGTGTGATCTCTGTGGATGCAGTTTGCAACTCCTTCCAGTTTATTTTCTCTGATCTTGTTTAGGCAGTACTCATAAAGGGACTCTTCTGTTCTGTGTGCCCCTGTCTTTCACCCTCCTTCTCTCACTGTTCATGAAATAATCATAACATATTTATCTTCCACTGACCTTATCTTTCATCTAAATGTGTCTAGATGGGTCCATCGGATAAAATGTGAGCTTAATGGGAGCCTGACTTTTTGAAAATAGAAACTAAACCAGATGTAGAATAGAAAACCTGTCTTGTTTTTGCTTCTTTCAGCTTTAACAGCTTCTGGCTCTGTTGCTCACTAACCATCCAGTGTCAGATGTTCAGCAATGATTTCGATCTAGTTTATTCTGGGTGATGGAGAAAAAAAAAGGGTGTTTGGCTTCTAAGATGTAGATTGGCTCTAACAAATCCCTCAGACAGCCTTTTGAAGGGGTTTGAAGGTTTGTTTTATTTAGACTGTGGCATTTCTAACACCACCCCCCCCCCTGAGATCCGTTCTTTAAGGTTTCTCGGCGCAAACGGATAAATATAGACCCAGTAACTTGAGTCCTTTCACCTCTTCTTGTATACACCACAAAATTCATCACAAAAAGACAACTAATTGTCTCAATAGTACTCAAACTTTGCCGCATAGATCGATCCAGACGTGTACATTAAACAATTCAGAGAGTTCAGCATATATTTAACTTTTTTTTGTTTTATAAAATCGTCTCACAGGTGATTTCTTAGGTTTCCTGCTTCATCCTGACCTATTTTCCTACCTTCACTAGTTAAAACTCTCCTTGTGTTTGGTTGTTTTTCTGAAAAGGCAAAAGTCACGGACAGATTACTAATCCGTCAACAATTAATCCAGTCTCCTCAGAAAGCGTAGACCTCTGTTAGATTCTTAAGCTACACAAAGATATGATATATTTACTTGATTTTAAATTAAGCCTACTGCTGAAAAAATGATCCAACACAGTCATTATTGTTAATATAACCTCTCCTTTAAAATTCATTGATTGTTTGTTGACAGATAAACTATTTAATAAATCTGTGTCAGAATAGCTTTATTTATTGTTTCAGGACCGATACCGGAGTTTATTTTAATATTAAGAGACTTTGTGTCGCAAACAGGAAAACTAGTCGGTTTTATAAACCAGCTGATGTTGATCAGCAGAGTCTTCTCAGTCATTTTTTTTTATCTCACAGCCACTTTTCTGGAATTAAATTCAAAGGACTCTAGGGATGATATGACAGAAATCATCATTGACTTGTCATGCAGATTCCCCAGCTAGCTAGCTAGCTAACTACAGGTGTTTCCTTTTGCTCTACAAACTCCATCCAGACATCTTATTTTTTTATCCACCCTCTTTTCCTAGAAGACGTCTCCAAATAAATCCCTATCTATTGTTTTGGTTCCCAGGTTCTTTTGTTTAGGCTGGTCTTCTAGGGTTTGTTGTTAGGGAAACAGTTACCACTCCTACTCTGACCTGTTATGTAAACACAGCTAACAAATCTATCCTCCTACACAGCCAGTTAGGCGAGGTAAAGGAAAACATTTTCCCATGGTCTGGGAATTGAGGGGTTGCTAAATACATTTATAATATTTAGCAACACGCTTCAATGTTCTGATCCCTGTAATTACGCAGTTTATAAACTGTTGAGCTTCATTAGGCAAGTTGGTGGAAGCAAGGAATTTGACATTAGGTCATTTTTTTTTCTTTCATTAGGCAAGACGAGCAGTGTTTAGTTTCTATGTTCCATTTATCTATCTCCACTATTACAAAAGCATGAGACATGGTTGGATTCATAGGTCAGTGGGGACACTGTTAAAGGTTCACCAGAGGACAGCCTAGGGGAAGGAAGGGTCACTGCTGTGGGCTGGTTTTTGTAAAATGGAACCATGTTGGTCTGATTTGAAGGTAAAAGTCTGAAAGATTTTTAAGCTCTGCAGAGATGTTAGCCGCCCTTGTCTTGACCTTAGACCTGTATAAGTCCTAGATAGAAGGAAGTTCACCCTGATAAGGCTCTTTCTAGCTCTATTGTGGCTTATTACAATAATTTAGAGCAACCATGTTGTGTGGATGAGCCAAACCACATTGAGATGGGTGAACATTGGACAGACTGGATTGGAGAGTTACTAAAAACTCCTATGGAAGGTTGTCCTTCTTGAGTTGCTGCAGGAAATACAGCAACTGTTGGTTCTTCTGAACTGTTTCCATGTTTGAGGAACATCCCAGGTCCTGAACCTGGTGCTTCCTAGAAACTAGAAGTGATCCACCACAGCTGAGGATGAAGGGAGTCGGCACTTCCTTCTATGTAGTCTCATCTTCTTCTGGATCAGACCAGAACTAGTGGTGTCTGTGCCCTCTGCAAACTTTGGGAGTTTCAGAGATGGCTCTGCTAAGAGGAGTGGGTACCGCTCTAAAACCCTGCTGTCTTCATTAGTTGCTCTGATCTCCTAGTCCGGTTCATTCATGACTTGATTAGGGCCCCATCCCTGAAGTTGTAAACCTATTTCTTGATTCGATGTAGCTTCCTCAGATAAGAACATTGGTTTTTGTTTGCATTGTGTGCAGGAAGCCTGTTATTGGCCAATTCAGGTCTGTAGATGAAGTTTAATACATGCTCTAAACTTTGCACTTAAAGAAGGCTTGTAACATCTGGAGCTCTTTCTCTGCTCCCTGACAGTCTGAACAACTTGCTTAGAAGTCTTTAAGTTCTGCAGAAAATCTAAAAGTGTGTAACATCTAATATGCAGAATTTTGCAAGTTTGTTAGACAGGATAGCTATGCTTTTAAAATGCTAACAAACAATGATGAGAGATCTGGATGTTTTTTCTCCATTTCTGTTATCTGCTCACTGTTTTAACAGTGTCTGATGTGTAGGCTTAAGGTGGAATCTAAACACAATTGGAACAAAAAGGAGGAATCTTTCTGCAAGTGAAAAAGTTTTAGGTCAGGACTTAATGTCATCTGTAAAACATTGACATCACCACACCAGCCTTTGTTTATGCAAGAGTAGGTTTGACCTCCTCTCTTTCTTCCTGTGAGCGCCGAGCAAGGCTCTGATTAAATTAAGACAGTAAAATCGTGCAGTCAGAGGTGTGTTCATTGAGCCAGGTTTCAGTGAAATTGAAGTTAGGTGGTCTGCAGAGTTTCTAAAGATGAGAAGCAGCTGTTCCAACATTTGTTGGACATAAGCTGACATTAGCCAGCTGAACTGAGGTAAAGGTGTGTGTGGAGGTGTGTGTCCTCGCTGATGAAGCTCGCTAGCACACTCAACATTTACCTTCTCTGTGCTGCTTGGACTAACCCTTTTTTAGTCCAAGTGAAAAGCGAATGGTTGCAGAGAAATTAGTAAACGCATCAATTAGAAGTGACTAAAGATTCTGTAAAGGTGCTGGATCTTCACACTACATGTAACAAAGATGAAGATTTGTCCGCAGTTTAGCGATAGAAACAGTAAAGGTTGTTCCCTCTCAACTGATAACATGTCAATTATATGACGTTTAGCCTAATTTTTGCCAACCTTCTTTTTCTCCTTCCCGTGCTAATTTCAGCATCTCAGTCCACCCACACAGAGTAGAAGTCGTCTACAGTCTGGCAGTCTCCTCCAGGCTTATTTAGCTTCATTTAAGCCACACGGCTTGTGCCTTCAATTCATCCTGTATGTTTACGAGTGTGGTGACACCTGGCATCATGTAAAGAGGAATAAGAGGATCTCCTCTCTTGTTTTATTTTTTGTTTTTAGTCTTCTGTCAGCTCAGGGAGTCATTAGTGCTTCTTTCTCTCTTAGCTCTTGTGCCACTTTGTGGTTGTGAAGAAAAGCTACAGGACAGATTATTGCTTCTTTAATAAAGAGAAATGAGGATTTGTGTTTCTGTCCAGGCAAACACTAACTTCAGCTTCTTCAACTCAAATTGCAGTATAATTGAAGCAGAAGGACAAGGATACACAGATTTCAAAATATTTAATCAATAAAAGCAATTTATAAAATCATGGTCTGTATATTTAATTGGCTTTAGTATACTTTGGTACTTTAGAATAAAATCAGTGCAACCTGAACATGAAAAGATGGTGGATGGGGGCTGCAAACTAACAAACATGCTGCCATAAACTGTTAGACCAGACCTGGAGAGCCTAATGGAAGCTGCCTGGTGAAGATCTGAAGGAGATTCATTGGACCTAACAGACTAATAGCTTTATTAATCGTGGATTTATGGCAGATCTGGGCTTTTATGGATGAGTGGTTTCAACAAAGTCCTGCGTAGTCCCATTGGTAGTTCTCTACATGTGGGGAACAGCCAACATGGAGACGAATACTGTATCTGTTGGACAGCCAAAGCAGGTCATCGCCCTGAACACACCGGCTCACGGTGTAACATCACGGTGGCAGCATCATGCTGTGGTGCGTTTCTTCAGCAAGGTTGATGGAGCTAATTCAGGGTGAAACAGGAATATAAACTGTAATATTATTCACACTGAGGCATATTTATGTGCTGCAATGACTCAAAGATCTTTGATCCAAGCTGTTATATGAGAGAAGAATGAAAAGAATGGAAATGATTTAAACATTTTTAGCTAAAAGAAGTCGAGAGATTTTATAAACAGAATGTTTCTGAACTGAACTGTTTGTCAATTCAACCCTTAAATGAGACAAAACACATCTGGATTCATTTGCAGTTTTTCCTGATAATGTGACCTGTCAGTTAACTCTGTTTAAACATAGAGAGACGTCACTCATCAGCTGTCCTCTTTTCTCTCCTTTCACCCTCCAACGTCCCCGACCATTCTGTCCATCATCCCATTATTCCCATCCCTCCCTTCCCTCCAGCTGGAGGTTCCTACTTCATGATCAGCCGCTCTCTGGGCCCGGAGTTCGGTGGAGCCGTGGGGATCTGTTTTTACCTGGGCACCACCTTCGCTGGAGCCATGTACATCCTGGGGGCCATCGAGATCTTCCTGGTAGGATTTGACTTCCGTTATATTTACATCTAATAAACACACATCAAGTAGCAAAATGAATTGATATTAACCCTTTACGGACGATGGGAGCGCCGGCGCTCCCAGATGCATACATATATTTTAAATGCCGGTAGAATTCGAAGCACGTAAGGTAGAGCAATTTTTGTTTTTGCATATTAAACCGTAAGAATTGCGCTTCCTTTTCCGACCCTAAATATCCCCCCTGAGTTGCTGTGTGCGTGCAGACGAGTTCACAGATGTATAGTAAAAAGGATGGGTCCACAAACATGATCTGGCGTCCATCACTATGGTTTGTAG
>JAUZNJ010047490.1:0-31613 GCA_034780135.1 Jordanella pulchra
TCACCACCGGCAATCACATGACTGCGACTAGTCGACATGAAATGCAAAAACTCGCGAGACGTCCTAGAGTCGACTAGTCGACTAGTCGACTAATTGATTCAACCCCTAATTTCAATACAAAAAAAGCAAAACAAAAAGACTGTTATAGTTACCCGAAATTTGAAAGAAATTATAACAACTGTTACATGTGGGACAAAAAACAAACCTCTCAGTATTGATATGGTAAAGCACTATATTTGCAAATCTTACTACATCATTAAAAAAGCAAAAAATGTTTTCAACTTAATATCTGTCCTCCACCAATCTGGGGATTTCTTCAAAATGCTTGTAACTCTCCACAGAATAATAACTTCACAGAAACACTAATAAAAAACATTTTACATTTTTCATACCACCTTTTATATTCATCTTAGCCAATCCATCCTTTATTCTCTAATTATACATAGCAGCTTGGTTAAGAAAACTGTTTCTTCAAATTTCTACCTGCCAAAGATTCAATACCTGTTCGGGAGGAGAAGTTAATGAGATCTTGAGCAGGCGGAGTGGACCTCTAGTAAGGTAATGTCTCTTGAGTGCATACATCCCCTGATGTTTCATCCTTCCTCTGACCTTTACAGCCCCACCTGTTCAATCAGGCTTAATAGAGCAGAGGAGAAATATCACCTCTTCACACAGAGCCCCCGAAACAAGTCAACCAATGGCAAATTTGGAGGTCCCGCTTGATAATCCTATAAAATATTGTGAGACGACTGAAACAGAATGGATGTGAGCTATCTGATTTCAGTAGATGATAAAACTATTTGGTAAATGGAACATATTCAGAGAAAACAGTAAGGTTCAAACCAAGAGAGTGCATGTACATGGAGGAGTGGGAAGATACATGATGAACAGTGCAACTGCTGACATGATAAATGAGTTTACAGAAATCTGAGGTGCAAATTAAAGCCCTTTTTTCCTCAACACAACTCCCTCAGTGCCCACTTCACTCCACTCTCCTCCCCCTCTTCCCTCTTTCCCTTCCACTCTCTTCTCCCATCTCTGCTCTGTAATGACCATTCATCAGCATTACAGGAACCTGTCCCTTTCAGCACTGCCTGTTCATTAATACAGCCAGCCCTAGGCTCCTCTGCACCCGTCTGCTCTGGTCTAGGAGGGGGTCCTCACTGCCTCTCGTCTAGCCAAATGACCACAATATTTCACACCACAAAGGGGCCCAAGGCATCTAGAATAATGCCCATCCACAATCTGTCGGGAAATTCATCTGCTCACATAATAATGAAAAACATTTTTTTATCCTTCTCAGTAGTTATTCATTGTCACCATTGTGTCAAACACAAGTCACATGAATGCTGGTTATTTAGAAGATAACAGACTCTGATACGTTTTTGCCTCATCTTTTCTGCTGTTTGCATTTCTACACTGTTTACACCACTGTGCTTGGAGACAGTGGTGTTTGTAATTTAATAGTTTACCGACAACATTTTGATTTGCTGGCTTTTGCTACTGAGGGCTTGGGGGTACCTGCCACATTTCTGTAGGTCCAAAACATTTGATTACTGAGGTTATTGACATTTTCTGTGTTCTTCAGCGTCGATGTAATTTCCTCACAACTAAAGGGCCCTTGTTTCATGCATTTAGAACGCAGGGACAGTCTTGCAAGGAGCATGTCCTCGTCACACATTCCTTTGTTATTGTTTTTCCTCCAGTCATTTACATTGCTCAAAATGTACCTATTTGACATCTTTTTGACCTCATAAAAAATGAGTCATCATCACCAGTCATCATAAAGATAACAGAGTTCTTTGTTCCTAGTATCCATTTCTTTGTTGTTTCTGAACTGGCTGAGGCATAAAGTGTGTATACAGTGGGGAGAACAAGTATTTGATACACTGTTTATTTTTCAGGTTTTCCCACTTACAAAGCATGTAGAAGACTGTAATTTTTATCATAGGTACTCTTCAACTGATGGAATCTAAAACAAAAATCCAGAAAAATACAATGTATGATTTTTAAATAATTAATTTCCATTCCAATAGGTGCAGTTAATACAGGTAATGAGTGGAGAACAGGAGGGCTTCTTAAAGACGAACTAACATTTCTGTGAGAACCAAAATTCTTACTGGTTGATAGATGATCAAATACTTATTTCACACAATAAAATGGAAATTAATTATTTAAAAATCATACATTGTGTTTTTCTGGATTTTTGTTTTAGATTCCATTACTCACAGTTGAAGAGTACCTATGATAAAAATTACAGTCGTCTACATGATTTGCAAGTGGGAAAACCTGAAAAATTAACAGTGCATCAAATACTTGTTCTCCCCACTGTATTTAGTCCAGGGATTCAAGACTACAGAAAATGATTTATGCTGCCTGTATGAACATGTATTAACAAAAAAAAAATGGAAAAATCAATAACGAGAAAGGAAAGCTAGTAAAACTGATAAGGTAATGCACAACTCAACATGAAGACCCACCTCTTGGTGCCATTTACACATATATGACATACAGCCTGATGGACATACAGCCTGACGGAAAAACTTCTAACTCACACTATTTTGCATGGGTCATCTGTGGTAAATGTTTTTGTGTGACTTTAATGTCTTTTGAATGATGTAAATAAGTTGAAAAAATGAGACTTTTTTTATTCTCATTAATAATCAGGTAGGACAAAATAGAAGAGGATGGGTGTTGCAAGACAAAATGGTAAAATATTACAAATTGTTGATGCATCTCTGAGACATTGCAAGTTACTTCCACTCTATTGTTTCAAATCCTTGCACCAGAATAGTTTTTAAACATTTTTTTCATTTTTTTTAAAGTACAAGCTCTGAAATTTTAACCAACATCCTGAAAGGCCAAAAAAATATAGAAGGTAAATAAACCAAAATATTAAATGTTTACATTTTCTTTTCAGTGCTGTAAATTAATGTAATGGGGACAGCAAGGTTGAATGCAACCGATGAAAATGTACATAGACCATGCTTGACCAGTATTATTAATTAATGTTGAGCTTTAAATGATTAAGCTATTTTTTTGTTTTGTTTTTTGTTCAAAGACCATTTGTCTCTGTTCAACACATGAACAAAAAGTTCATTAAGACTTAAATATAAACAGGTACAAAAAAAAGAGTAATAATAATCATGACATAGTTCTATATCCTTTGCCAGACTGGTAAGTTCAGGCTATTCCAATCACAACATGCGAGGTGGAAGTTTAGGCTTGCACTAGAGTTACCCATAATGTCAAAATGTCTGTAACCAGTAAAGATTATGGCCACACCAGAGCTATGTTTTAATGATTCTATTTATTATATTTGGAATGGGCTGGAAATATCTTTCAAATTTCAACAACTGGCTTTCTTTTTATAAAATGTGTTTAACTCACAACCATAGTTATCTGGTTTTAACCATCTTCCACTCACTCTGTTAGCCCTAACTTGGAACTTTTTTGTTATTTAGGAATATTTGAGTAGGGACAACTTCTAAGTGTAAGGGCATACGCTCTTGATGACGAGTTGCCCATCCTGGTCAGGTTCAGGTCAGGCCAGATTGCTGGTGAAACTAGCACAGTGTAAGATCATGGTCACTAAACATGCTTCGGTAACTTTTGCAATTTGGGCAGTTGCCAAGTACTGCAGGAAAATTAAATCTGCATCTCCATAAAGCTTGTTAGCAGTAGAAAACATCAAGTGTTCCAACGTTTCATGATAAATAGCTACAATAATTTCAACTTCATTAAATATAGCAAATCAAGAGCAGAAAACTGAACACTGGACCAAAAGCAATATGGATTATGTGCCTCTCCACTCCTCCTCCAGACTCTGGAACCTTAATTTTCTAATAAAAATGCAAACTTTACTTTCATCTAAAAAGAGGATTTGGGACCACTTGACATAAGGAATGCAACATTTGTAGCCTATTTTTAGGATGTGCCTGTAAAAGGGGGCTCTTGATGCCTGACTCCAGTGTCAGTCCACTCCCTCGGAAGCTTCCCCTAGCTTTTGACTGGATACTATAGTTTGAGAATCCTAGACTCAAGATATTCCTGTTACACATTTTCTTACACTATTTTATTATCCTCAACTCTCTATGAATTGAATTTGGAATTTGTGGATTATTCTCCTTCTAGAAGGGGTAAATGATGGTAGCCTGTCACCTGTGAAGTCAGCAGTCTTCCTCATGTTTGGGTAGGCTGTACAGCCAGATAAGTGACTTTTCAGAGGCTCAGGAAACCTTTGTGGCTGCTTTGACTTCATTAACTCTGACAACACAAGTTAACGTTCATACAATATTACATATATATTTCCTGGTACTGAATTTGGAGTTTCTATTATCTGTAAGCCATAAGTCCAAGATCCAGAGTCTTCAACCACAGAAAGATGTTGTTTTACAACAAGGCATTTAGGACAGCTGGGCTCTATTAAGTAGCTGCAACAATTGTCACCATCTGGCTATTTGATAATTTTGTGGGAAGGACGGCAGGCGGCAAACACGGTGCCTAAATTCTGTTAATTCTGTTGGAATTCTGTTAAGCCTCAAATAGGACTAATTACACACTATCAGGATAGATGCTGTGTACAGATGATGATGCAGATGATGTGTACATTACCTTATTTTAATATGATCAAGTGCTTTTTGGTCCTTTTTGTACGTAGGAAAATAACTTGACTAATCTCCTTTAAAAACTTTAATGAGCTAATAAAAGGCACACATTGTTCTGGGAAACGTAAACGTATTCTGTCAGAGGTATCTAAAGACCCACTGCCCACACCAATCATAATCTATAAACCCCCCCACCCCACCCCACACCCCCACATTGACGTTGAGTTACGTCAACATTACACAGGTTTTGGGGTACATTGACACAATTCTAAGATAAATCTGACCACAAAGGCTCTGAGGTTTAGAGATTGGTACTTTAACAAGTCCAATACCTTATAGAGAAATGTTTTATAAACATAAGGGATAGAGAGAGTGAGTAATTTGGCCACAGAGTTAGAAAGCATGTTCAGAAGATGTGAGGTTTTCAAATCTAAAGAAACTGTAGTAAACCGTAAGTTTTGGTGGTGAGTGTATCATGTTGTTTAGCAGCCAGCATTACTTCTGCATTGCACAGGAAGGAGACTTCACACAGGACAGTGATGCTAAACACATAACAAAACTGATGTGGAATGGATACAGAAAGTTAAAAGTAAGCTCCTTTAATGCAGAGAAGAAATCCCAAGGAACCATTTGCTTGAAATACACGATTTTTGATTAAGAGGTGAAAAGTGGTCAAACAACCAGTTAGAGTCATTGTAGATGGCTATTGGTTGACACTGATAGCATGGTTTCCATGGAACTACTCTAAGGACATCTATTTCATTATTCTTTTCTTTAAATATTTCTTTGTCACATCTATATGGATGCCTCAAACTGGATTATTTAAAATATTTCACTTAATAATGTTTTTTATTAAAGGGAATTGATATTTTTTCTGAGGAAAAAAAAAAACAAACAAAAAAAAATTTCCACTAAAAGTTTTAAAACTTTGCAAATAAGACAAACAAGGTTGCTAGTGTTAACAAGCATAAAGACACATTTTATAATGTCTGTACTTCATAATTGCACATGAAACTGAGCAAGTTTTGCTGATGAAAAACCCGATAATACTGACAGCCGTTCTTTAGGAAATACTAATTATATAAGCCCACTCAAAGTAATCTGTGGCATTGCTCTAATAACTCTGATTCTAACAGATGGACACAAGAGGCTTTTGTTCAGCCCCTTGTTGTTTAACGTGGGTATTCAGTGTGTGTATTTGTGTCACCATAGCAACTTTCTTTTATAGGCATTAAGTAGCAGGGAGGTGACACAGCTATTACTTAATGTTGTGTTAATGACCAGTGACAGCGAGCTGAGATAGAGAAATGACAGCGGTGTAATGGAAAAGATAGAGTAAGAAAAAAATAACCTTTTAGTCAGATTTTTTTATTATTCTTAACTTAGCATACTGTTCTTCTGGCAATCTGCTTTGACAAAAAACCTCATCATAATGATCTCTTTTGGTTTTCATCAATAACTAAAAATAACAAATTTGACTTCCACCTCTTTGCCTGCAAAGGAGCACCTCTTCTCTACTGCTTGTTTATATACTTTACCCTCAACTTTTTATCTCTTATCCAAAATGATGGAAATTTTGAATAAAACTATACCAGTGACTATCAAGGATTATTGTTATTTTTCTAAAGGATATCACCATGTTTATTTTAATTAAACCAGTAAGAAGGACAAGTCGACACCAGTTAATCAAGACAAGATGCCTTTTACCATAGAGGTATCTGGCAAACGTACAGAAATTGGTATTTTTTAAGAGAGGTATCCACTGACTAGAAGTAATTGTTGAGGTTAATGCTGGGTACAACAATAACACAATTGCCTGTGAGCCCAAATAGAGACAGCCAAATGAATGTGTAGGTTAATATGGAGCATAATGATAATTCAGCCCTGCATGTGATCGCACACTGCAACTGCCAGCTCAGCGACTCAGCCAGCAAAAACAAGGCTTATAACAAAAACCCAATCCTCCCTTACATGGCCAGAACATTAAGGAAGTTCTCTGCAATAAAATAAATTACAATGCAGTATAATTATAGAATTATACCCTTTACAATCTTGTCATACTCTGTGGAGCCCTGGGTGACATTGCCAAAAAAAGAAGTAGAGAAGAACATTGTCAGTCATCTCCTGAGTAAAGTTGGATATCTCAATATCAAGGTGTTTCTAAGCAGACCGCTTTCACTGATTTTCTATGGAGATATTTTAACAGCCTTGACCTTGAACAGACAACACAGAGAAACACCAGCAATGATAAGCCTGCCACATACAGTACAGCTCCAAGACAGACTTAACCAGGCAGTTGGCACAGAGAGAGTGTTCATCACAAAAAGTCTCCCCACTGAAATCTGCAGAAGAAGTAGACTTTAAAATTATTATATTAGTCTACAAATCACTGAATGGTTTAGCACCTATATACATTAAAGACTTTTTGTCAGTATTGCAAGACCTCTAAGGTCTTCTGGACCAAATTGACTTTGCATATCCAGAACCAGAACCAAATATGAAGAAGCAGCTTTTAGTTATGCTTCACTTATCTGAAATAAACTACCAGGAAGTCTTAAAAGTCCTACAAACCTTAGTTGCATTAAATCAATATTAAAATGTGTTTGTGAGTGTTTAGAGTGGCCTTTGACTGTGCTATCTAAATATAGGTTTAGTTTTCAGTCCAAATTTTCAATCATTTATTTCCTATATATGTATAGGACTTTAAATTATCTTCCCACTAAAATGTGCTGTATCAATGAACTTGCCTTGCCTAACCAGAACAGCTTAGTATGCAGAGGTCTAGTTACAAAAGATTTCATCATCTATTGATGAGCTCATGTGCCCAGTCACAGCTGGTAGAACTTACTATTCAGAACATAAGAGGACACAAACTAAGCTGTTGACCACATTAACATTAAGAAGTCTGCATGGATAAAACATCCAAGAGAATCAATCAATTTGTGTCCCACTATATGTCCCAATTAAACTGAAAGAGGCAAGTTAAACTACATCTAAATCACTCAAAAAACCCAAAAACAAAACAAACAACAAAAACAAAAAAAATGCAATTAAAGTTTTGGAATGGACTAGTCAAACTCCAGTCTTAAGTCTTTACAGAGTAACAGTTACTGCAAACACTAAATGGCTGTCGCAATGCTGGCAATGCTACAAATACAATACAAATACATTTAATTAGGGGACAGTTACTTGTCATACAGAGCGTGTTGTTTTGGATTGCCTTGATTCGCTATATTAATAAAATAATTTGAAAGCCATTTTCTTTATTTTCAGACCTACTTTTCTCAGTTTGTGTGGTGGAACAATCTCAATCTGTAAGTGTAACAAAAAAGCACAAGAGAAAAAACTGAAAGGGAAGCAGATACTTTATACAGCATTTTGGATGTTTAATGACAGCTTTAATTTCACACTTAGGCAAATCAGCTTTGATTATGTGGTTCGACTCTGCTCTAGATCTTTGTACACAGATTATAATATTGAAGGAGTAATACACCTTAAATTGCAAATCTATCCTTAGTTATAAAGCGAGCCTAAGCAAGAAGTCAAGAATTGTCTGTTTGTAACTTAACTACACAAGCATATAGGCATGGTTTGACAACTTTCAGCTTATCATTCAGTCCCAGCTAATTCACTCGACAGGGAAGCCTGAATAGCCACGCATTTACTTGGCTGATCTTTAACCTCCTGTCTGCTGTCTGAAGCTCAGTGGAGTCGCACTCCAGGACTCTTTTCAAATCAGTCGGCACCAGTTAATTCAGTAACATGCGCAAGCAAACTGATCACAGATGAGCAGCTCAGGGTATTTCTACATTCAAAGCTTCTGTGCTAGCAAAGGTCTGTGAAATGCCATTCTAAATAGCACAAGAGTGTCTAGAAAATGTTTTTTGAATTGGCAGGCAGAACTGCCAGTGCAATGATGGGCTTTTACAGCAGACCGTGTAAAATGAGAGATATATTGAGTAGTCAAAAATGGCCAACTACTGCACTGACTATGTTCCTTGATGTAGTTTACAACTTTGGCCTCAGTCTTCAAGAGTGTATAAATAGAAGACAAGATTTTTCTTTTCAGTGTGCACACTAAAGAATGCCTGGATTGAGTGCTTTAGAAAACTACCAACACTCTTTGATAACATTACATCTACAATTATGCATGATGGACTTAATTTATATAGCACTTTTCTTCTCATATAGACCACTTAAAGCTCTTAACACATTTAGCCACATTCACTCAATCACTAGATCAAAAGCATACACATTCATCCAAATACATGCAGATCAGTTGACAACTTGGGGTTAAGCCTTACCACAAGAGCAAATAAAATGCAGTATTAGGAATATGAAATGAAACTTACAACTTCTGAATTGCAAAAAACTACCCCTCCTGCAAATCCCCAGTCTCATTTCAACTACATCTCCAAAAAATACATTAAAGTCTATTTATTAGACTTTAAAGTCCATTTAAAGGACCATTTTATTCATGATCCTGACAATGAATTTGTCTTTGTAAACATAGCTACAATACACTTTAATCTGAACCATTTAATTGTAGCTCTGCTCTTATGGTTATCAGGGTTGTCCTGAAGGCAAAGTGAAAATTTGGCCAGTCTGAACTCTTTGTCAAGGATTTTGTTTTAGCCAGCTTCACCGTCCCTGCTAAGAATGTTATCCTTGCAGCACAATGCTGCCATCATCACCATCTAGATGACGATGATGCTTTTCGAAAGCCAGGCATTGTTCTGCATACTGTATATGCCACAGGTAAATACTGGCCTCATTTGAGCAAATTACATGTTTTCATGTTCGCTATGTTGCCAGCATGGCCTGTTGCTAAATGTCAACATGACATTTTTTGGCTTAATATTATCATTGACTTTCTTTAGCTACTCTTCCATAATAACCAAATGTGTCAGTAAACAACTGCCATAAATCATTTTACCCACTAAGCTAATGATCTCTGCAGCTCTTCCAAGGCTATATTGGATTTACTTAGTACCTATCTCTAATTAATCTATTATTTTACAATAATGGATTGAACTGTTTTCTGGAAGATGTTCACAGGTTTGGATCATGATTTTATAATCAAAGATTATTTTTAATTTGTCCATGATCTAATCTGAGAACTAGTAAGTTTGTTCTTAGCTCTTTATAAAGCTATTGTTCTCTTACCCACAGGTAGACTCCATTTACTAAATGGATGACTTTTAAGAGATGTTGTAGTATTTATTTAGATTCCATAGAATAAAGGTAACCAGGTACAGAGGCAAGTCTTGTTTGGCAAATAAATTAGAAAATCATGTGCCATTTTTCTTCACTCCTGGGTAAAATGAGTGTCACTAAAAATGCGCAGGTGTCTAAATTTGTGAATGTAAGACAATATGTACGTAATTCAATAAAATATGTGTATTTGTTTCTTATTGATTAACACATACATTTAACTGATGTATTATTATTATTATTATTAAATGTTTGGAAGTTACAAATACAAGTTGTAAAATTACAACTTTGGAAAAAAATACAGCTACAAATCTAAAACTCCTGATAAAGCTTTGTTCTCTATACATTTTGGGGCAGTAATGTACCTGAAAGTTGTTTGGCAATTGCCCTTAAATGAGAAGATGAGGAAGAAGAGAACAACAAAACCATCCATCATATATTCTATCTTTGTTTAATTTTTTTAAACACATGTATTAGAATTTCGATGTAATCACCTGTTTTCATATTTTTCCTCTTCAACCTGTTTAAAGGAAGTTGGTGAGCAACTTTTAGGTACATTACTGCCTCTAACTGGTAAGAAGTGTGAAAGCTTCATCAGGGGTTTTAGATCTGTATTCATAAATGTGAAATTTGTTCTCATAAATTTGTGACTCATATTCATAATGTTATGATTTATATTTGTGTTGTTGCAAAGCTGTAACTTAGTATCTGCATTCATATCTTCTTAACTTTTATTTTCAGAGATAATAACCTGATGACATATTTATCTATGAGATGACAACAATGAGCAAATTAAGATCCAAAACTTATTTAAGTTATCGGTTTATTTGCAAATTCACACACCTACACAAATATGTTTTTATCAAGAATTATCTTATTTCATACTGTACAGATACAAACTACGATATGTAAATTTCACACGGTGGTTGTAAAACAAAAACATATTAATGCACTAAAAACTTTTTGAGAAAAAAAACAAGTTTAATTTGTGATGATTCCAATTATTTTACCATATGCCTCATATGCAACTGTCTCTTCAACTGTAAAAACAAAATTAAAATGTGGGTGGAGCCCTACCCAAAAATGTTTTTCATTCTGTCTTCTTGCGATGGACATCTGAACAATGAGGGTGTTTAATATGTATAACAACCTAACATTGTGCTAATGCGCTAATGCAGGTACAGAGTATCTTCACAGAAAGATTTCTAAAACTATACAGTATGAATAAATATTCGTTTTAGGAGTTCTCCTTTGATAGAGAAGGGAAAGAGTGAAAAAGTGCCAAATGCACATTTAAAATTCACAAGGACAAGGTCTCAGAAGGACAGCGGATTAAAGATGGACATGAAATGAGATAAGAATTGAACTCTCTTTGCCCCTGCTTCTCTCTTTTTTTTTGCAAAGCTCATGGCTGACAGTAATCAAAAGCCAGATCACTATCTTTTCTCTAAAGGCTGGTTTGAATCTCTGTGACTTAATGAGAATATTTGCATTTCAACCTTTGGGTCGTTTTTCTTGAAGTTAGCAGACACCTTTTGTAAAACCACTCTTAGTCTAATAACCACTGCTTCACTCAGCTTTCCTTAGAAACTTTTGGCACACATCCTGAAAGTCTTTTGTAAATTCACTTATGCACAGATACACAAACACATTTATATATCTTTGTGGGGACTTTCCAATGACTTACATTAATTTGCTACAGCCTATCTGTGACCCATACCCTAAACCTAACCATTATTGTCCTATCTAACCCTAACCGAAACTCAATTCACAGCTTAGCAGTAAACCTAACACCTAACCCTAAAACAGCATTTGTACCCATAGGTACCAGGCAATGATTCCCATGAGGAGCAGTCGGTCCCTACGTTGTGCTATGATTTATGGAAAATGGTCCCCACAGTGCAAGAAATATACACACACACACTAACAAAACCAGACTGTAGCCTCTAAAATATGCAGTGGCATGATTGCTATTATCATTTCTGATCAGCTGCGTTACTGAATGAATGCTGCTGTCAGGGCTGTTGCATGGGAATGATTATTTTGTGGGGCATCTGAGACCTAGTTACGCCTGGCTGAATGTGATGGATGGGGAGGAAATGGTGATGTCTGAAACACTCCAGGTCCTGCCAGATCCAAGCAACTCTATAATTACAGTCACACAGTTTGTCGGAGCCCAAGTAGAGTTCTGCCCATCTGGCTGGATCCAGAAAAATGGAGTCTTATGAAAGCTCTACTTCCGTGATCACGCCCAAAATTGATGTATTAGGTTTGATTGAAGCCAACTATATTTAGGGAATTTATGTATTAAAAAAAAATAAATGTGAATCTTGTTTTTACGTTTGTGATTTTATAAAGCAAAATACATTTTCAAATGCATTTAATCAAATCTCCGTTTAAATGTGTTTATGCTGTGGAAGATGCACTGTTAAAAAATGTTGCTCTCAAATTTTACTTTATATTCTTTATCTTAGAAAAACAAACAATAAACACAGTTTTACACATCAAAGTTTGATAATATAATTTTTACTTACAGAAATTCAGATTCTGAACAAACTGCTTAAAAGCAGTCATCTTTAAAACCCAACAATTTCATTCAAGAACAGTTAATAAACAAAAGCCTCAAAGACAGACTTCTCAATAAAGTTTTCACTAAAATTGATAGCTAAAGGAAGTAACTTTATAATCTATTTTTTTTTATTATTACTGGAGGCAGAATTCAGACCAAAGTGGGTGTATGAGTGCAAACAGAGAAGTCTCATGTAGAAACAGAAAAGTAATCAAATTAGGTTTAATTAGGACAAAATAATTAATATGTATTAACTGAAGAAACTATTTGGGAACAATAAAGATTGATACACTGTTTTTCTTCTGTCTTACCCAACTATTTAGGGCATTTCAAAACACAGCTACAGCAGGTACCATGGCACACGCAGAGACACCCCCGTGCTACAACCTCATACTATTCCAAATTAATACTAAATTAAGATGAGACTTTTTTTTCCAAAGCTATCACTTTGTTCTTTTATTTATTCCTTGACAAAGAAAACTCTTTTATCTTCCCCCATCCAAGTGAATTCTCAAATGTCAAATGAGAAAGAGAAATCCTGCAGGAAAGAAATCAATAATACAGGCCACCATATGTTCTTTTAGTTGTTCTATTTCAAAACTGAAAAAAAAAACATAAAAACAGGATGAGCAATATACAAAAAAAATGATATTGACTAATTATGGTATATAACAGTGAATAGAGAAATTGACTGCTGACTGGAACTGACCCACCCTTCCCAGCAATCAGCTGGTCAAATATCACAAATGTGATCTTACTTGTGATCAGTGAACATAAAACCAATAAGCTCTTAATGCACTTAAAACACTTCATAGAGTGATTTTTTTAAGTGCAGGAAAACGCCTTAATTTTGGAAAAAAATGGTGTATAAAAATGAAGTCATCAGAAAGCCCAAAAGATGACAGGCATTTCTGGAAACAATTGTTTCTAAGGACAAATGGGGGTTGTTTAGTTGGACTGCTATTTGTAATATACTTCATATCTGTTTTGCTGCCTAACAACTTTTAGCTATGTTAGCTCTAAGGAAAGCTAAGACTGTAGTAAAACGATGCTCTGGGTTACATGATTCATTCGGTGACAGAGCTGACCTTCTCAAGTTATACAGTAGAGTTTTTGAGTAAAACAAGTTCTGTATATTGACCTAAAAATATTGAACTATTTCTCAAATTAGTTTAACATGTGGGTCAAAAGTCAATAAGATTTTCTTTAACATACTTGTGTTTGCTTAGTGTGTAGGTGTATAACTGTGGCTGCTTCCTTGTATTTAAGTCATTAAATAACGATTTCTAATGGTTATCAAAGGATGCAGCTGATCCTAAAGGTGACAAATTAAACATTGCTCATTCACTGTCTGCACATCTCTCCTAGACCAATCAACTTTTTGCAATAAAAAACCCAGAATGAATATAAGTATGTTTGAAGTTAGCACAGCCCCGCAGAGGAAACAAACATCAGAGGTTTGTTGCTATAACAGTTAAACATTCATGCTGGGCACAGGTGTCCTAGTATGATTTCAGCTCAAGTTCAGCTCTCAGTCTATGCTCTTCAATCCCATTCAGATATCAGCGAAGTAGTAGGATACAGGTCTTCTATTTCCATGCCAATCTGATATTTGTTTCTCAATCAGAATGAACATGCATGGCCCTTATTTTGCTCCTAATGTGATTCATGTCTGAAGATATAAAAATAAGCTAAATAGGTGCGGCGTTGGTATAATGGATAAGTATAGACTAAGTAAGACTTCAACGCGGCAGTCACTGACTCGAATCCTGGCCAGTCCACCTTTGCCACATGTCTTCCCCTCTCTCTACACTTCTGTCCTGCCTGCCTACCTTCAAAAAATAATGTAAAAATAAAGGCCACTAGAGCCTAAAAATAATATTAGAAAATTCAAATAAGGGCGTGCAGGTGGCGCAGTGGTTAGCGCGCAAGACCCATGTATGGAGGCCTTAATCCGCGACGCGGATGACCCGGGTTCGAATCTGGCTTGTGGTCCTTTCCCGCATGTCTCTCTCTCATACCCCCTTTCCTGTCAGCCTACTGTCTGAAAAACAAGCCACTAGTGCCATAAAAAGCTCAAAAAAAAAAAAAAAAAAAAAATTCAAATAAGCTAAATAAATAAATTAAAAAAATATGTGAAAATGTGCTACTGTGTGGGTACTAATTTGCATTCATGTGAGCATTTATCATTCAAGTATATTTTTTTTATGCATGTGTGTATGTATTAAGGCAATAAGGTACACATACTGAGGACCTTCTTCTTACATGCTCTCTGCATGCACTGCTTCTCTTACTTACTATCATTCCTCTCCTCTCATCCCATTTCAGCTCATCCTACACCAGTT
Source organism: Jordanella pulchra (assembly GCA_034780135.1). Taxonomy (NCBI): domain Eukaryota; kingdom Metazoa; phylum Chordata; class Actinopteri; order Cyprinodontiformes; family Cyprinodontidae; genus Jordanella; species Jordanella pulchra. The sequence goes on from JAUZNJ010047490.1 coordinate 14,736, forward strand.
ATGAGTTCATCTCTATTTTGAGCTCCAGCTTCCTCTCAGTCGTTCTTTGTCTCTTTTTTCCCCCCAAGTTTCATTTCTGACCCTCATTATCTACATTAAATCAGCCCATTCTTTACTCCCACACACCCTTTTCAGTCTGCATTTTCCTTAATTTACCTGTGCCTCTGGTATTTCTTTGCATCCTTTAAACCGCCACTGGTGTAACAGATGTACAACAGCAAATCAGACAAATATTGTTGAGTGATCAACAAAAATTCATCCTTGCATAAAATGGGTTAGAAATCAACAAGATTTACTCTCAATCCGTCAGGGAAGTTCTATACTTTGTAAGATGAAATCTAAGGCACACACAATACTCAGTATAGGCATTTAGACAAATAATAGATTTAGCCATTTTTAGCTTCAGTAACTATTCTAGTCAATTTGCTTTACTTTTACTGTTTACTTGCAGTGTTCCTTAAAGTCAAAGATATGTTTTTTCTTATTATTATTTTAGTGACATGAAAGAAGATCAGTAGTTAAGTACACATCACATTTTTATAAATCCAATCCATCCGTAATGCCATACATCTAATTTTCACCCTTTTTCTGATCAATCGCATTAACAATCAATAAGTCCCATCTTCTTACCACTCAGCCTTCTGCACTTTTTTGTTTTCTTAGGTCACATTATTCCTTTTGCGTTCCATCCCGCCCCCTGGAGTCCCTGTCTTTGACGGCATGAATAATTGAGGCATATTGAGTTTGGCCAGCAGATGGTAATATGGGTGTTATGGATTTGTCCGTGCTCTTTGGCAGGGTTCAGTTGCTGAGTGACACCTGTCCTGAACGAGTCTACAGTAGCTCTGGGAAACACGGAGTCCAGTGGGGGCACACTCATTATTGCTTCTACCCCCAAAAACGTAATATTTGATTGTTAGATTAATTCTTTGTTCTTTTACGTAACACCTCTTATAACTAATGGACAACAATTACTTTTTGCTTTTTCATCTACATGCCATAAATGTACAACCAGATCTAAAGTTGTTCAGGGTGGTATAAATCAAAGAGACATAATTATGAAAGTGGATATTGTGTTTAACAAATAAGTTTAGTTTTTCAAAAACAAAGACTACAACAGCTCTCATTGAATCCCCAAAATTAAAAAAATCAGGGAAGCTGATGCTCAAATTGAAATAAAATGTGTAAACTCTGACTGAAAAAAGAAGCCCTGTTTGTAGTCTGCAACAAGCAGAAAACCATGAAAAAACCTTTTACACTACATGCACAATGCTACATGTGGCAGCAAACCTCATATCACCCTGAAACCAACAACTTGCATAGATGGTGACAGCATCCTTCTGTGTGGATAATATTGTTCTCCACGGACAGGAAAGGTAGTCCTAGCTAATGAAGCTGTAATCAGACAGATAAATACAAAATAAAAAGTAAAAGACTGAAATAGAGTTTAGACTAGGATGTAGGAATTCCAGCAATACAAGAACCCTAAGCATACAGCCAGAGCCACAATTCCTACTCAACTTAAGCTATTATACAAAAACCAATACCCCACCAGATCTCAAAAGGTCATTATTATTATTATTTAAATTTTTTTATTTTATTTTATGCTATGCAATACCAGGATATGCACATACCTGAGTAGATATTTTACCAGGTGCTTTTTACCCCATTTAAGCAATTGATGGAAATACTACTTTGTATTTTTAAGTAAAAATGTTAAAAATGTTATAATTCCCATTCTTACTTGAGTAAGATGTTGAGGTACTCTACCCACCTCTGGCAATTGTAGCTCACAAACTGCTTTGTAACTTGCTACTTGTGACAGCCAGTTCCAATGAGGTCTAACAGGAGGCTTTTTTTTTTGCTGATAGTCCAGAAAATGGGAGTCGGCTGCCAATAAATGGGATGATCATTGAGCAAACCTGAGAATCCAAACAAACTAATTACAGTCTACACCAACTGCGAGCCGGCAATGCTTGTTCCTTGAGATGACTGAATATAGATAGTGGTTACATAACTGTTGTTTAATAAACAATATAAGAATAAATATGTGCATTTTGTGCATCAGGTTGTTTTTTTTAAATAAGTAGTTTGATTCCTTTGCTATAACTCCAGTAAATGTCCCATTACGTTAGCAAGGACTTAAAAAAATTATGATATTAAATAAGCTCAATTTTATTTTTTCTTATCCGACCAAACAATGTGGATTTGATACAGTTTTCCTATTTTATATCTTTCCATAGGAACTGCTTTGCACGCCCATCTGTCTGATACTTCAAACTCCCCTTCTTCCTTTCTGCCATTATCTGGGCTTATATATGAAACAAGTGCCTTGCTGCATTCCTCCTGGCTAAACAGCACCGCTTGCATTTTTACTGTCACTGCTGCCCCCTGACTACTTAACCTTTGACAACTCCTGCCCCCGAGGCTTCACCTCAACTCTGTGACCGACCAGAGTCACAGCAGCTAGTGAGAGCTTACCTCCACACTGACATCACTGTAGTTGCTGGCTGTATTCTGAGGTTTCTTTAAAATATAGTTGATCTTGTAACCTCTCCTTTTGCACTGACTTGCAGTTCTTTCCTAAATATGTTTCTGGACCTTGAAATTTCCTCCCATATGTCAGTATTATGTTTTGTTTTTAGATTCTTCATTCTCATTCCATACTCTTCTGTCTCTGGGTCACATAAACCCTCTCATATGAGAAAACATTTAAGCCTTTTAACTTAGCTTTAACACATGCTTAAAACTTGTAGGAAAACAATTAAACAGTAAAAACAAATAAATATTTAATCATTCTTAACTTGATATTTTCATTTTTATAATGTCAGAGCATAAGTAAGAATGGGATAGTTCTACATGTAAAAAATATTTAGATTCACATATAGGATGCAGAAATGCTTTGGTATTAGACTGTGGATTTCCTCTTTGTCCCCCAGTTTTTATTCATTTTCTAATACCAGAAAGTTTCCTCCCTGGATGCTGGCAGTGCATCACCTTAACGTGTCATCTTTCTTATTGTCCTTTCAGCAAAGTGTATGTGTTTACATCTTGCACATGAGACAACAAGATTATGGTGAAAATCAAAGCAGGAAATTAGATAATACTATCTAAGCCCCACAAAAGTAGGATAAGCTAAAATCCTAAGTATTGAATTGTTCAGTAATCTGATTTCCTTGCCACTTCTTACTATATTGAGAATCAGTACTGACAAAGTTTATCTAACAGTGATATATAAGAGGAACTTCAATTGTCAGTTTTATTGAGATATGAGGATTGTTAACAACCCCATGTGTACTGCAAAGGCATCTGCAAAAAGCTTAAAGTACGGAGAGGTAGTTAGATGGAGAGCAGTGATAGTCTTTGGCTGGCAATTCTAAAACAAAAAATATATACTCTGGAGCAATAAATTATATATATATTTTCATTGCCACTCTGTACTTTCCAATAAAATTTGTCCTCTACACTTAACCCCTCCCTTAGGGAGCAATGGGCTACCACTCTGTACAGCCATTTTGGGGAGCATTTCGGGGCTACAGTAAAGGTCTTTTTGAGGGACAGTGTATGGAATTCAAAATAGGGGCATTGCAGACTTTGCAGGACTGCAGCATCCCTGCCCTACAGAATAAATTAATATATAAAAATTGCAATTTTGAGCATATACATAAAAAAGTTCAAGTATAAGAACCTGATTTAAACAACTTACAAATACTGTAGAGCTGCCATTTATTAACTAAATTCAATTAATTTTATTTATATAGCTCCAATTCACAACACATGCCATCTCAAGGCACTTTACAGAGACAATAATGTAAATTTAACATTTATATTTATAACTATATATTTAAGATGTAACGTATTAAAATTACATTTGCTAGGAATATAATCAGTTTTTTGAAATAGAGCTAAAATTTCTACAGTACTGTTAGGCAACTGGTTTGAATTCCTGTTTTAACTGTCATTTCTTGTTGAGATTTCAACAGTGAAATTTGCAAACTGGATGTGCTATATATTTAGGTCTTTTTATGTTCTCCAAGCTCCATTTACTTTCTCTGTCAGGTCACTCAGCTGTGTAGTGAAGTCTGTAGCAGTTCAGTGCAAACATGACATCTGAAGCGTAAGAGAATTCATTAAATGCTTCAAGTGTCATCACTTGTCTTCATATACTCTTCCTTGCAAAAGTATCCACACATTTTGAACGTCTTCCTGTTTTTGCCAGGTTACAGAAACAATTTTTAAAGAAATCCATTTAAGAGTTTATATGACTGACCAACACAAAGAAGCATATAATTGGGAAGTGAATTGAAAAGGAGATGAACACCAAATTTGAAGGCTTTGGTTTGCATTTCCTTAAGCCCCTTTACCCTTTTACCCCTAAATTAAAATATATTAAATGCAATATATGTTTACTAGAGAAAATATTAATAACAGTTAATAAAAAGCTATAGATGATACATTTAGTACTGCCTTTCAATGGACCCCAATTTTTATTCTTGACATACAGTAGCTCCTAGCTGAGCTTTTACTGCATCTATGTGCTCTCTTTTCTGCTCTGATTTGAAAACTGTTTTATAGCTAATTTGCTTCGATAAAGGATCTACTACAACCAGAAACATTGTACTTTTTTTATACATAAGGTAGCCCTGAGTACCATCACTATTTAGTAAATGCAAGTTAAATGTTATGTCTCTTTAAAATTAAAAAGCTACCTTTAGTGTCAGGCACTAGTGTAATAAATATTAGTGAGGGAGCCCACTCTATGACTGAGCTGGTCATACTGTCAGTCAGAGCGTCTCATTTGATTAGTTTAAAATGAAAGACAAAAACACCGAATCCCTCTGTGGCTGTAGCCAAGCATTTTGTGTACATCCCTCCATAATTATAATCACGGTAGCTTCTTTGTGATATGACATAAACCACATTATTAACTGAAGTACAATTTAAAATGTATAGATGTATCAGTCTGGGAAGGCTTAATCGCAAAAAGTGTTCGCAAAAGGGACAATCAGTGCAGATCTTTGGGCTGATTGGGTTCCTGCCACCCATGTTATGATTTTAGCCAATCATAGCAGCAATCGCAGCTTGGTTAGTTTCACAACTGGCAAAGTTAATTGATAAATGAAACTCTTACCAAATCTAGTAGGGAGGAAAGTGCAACCATCTTCCAATCCACGAAGGCCAAAATTGTGTCCTTTACCTCGTTTTCCAAAAAGAAAAAGAGGGTATTCGGGCTAAAACCGGTGCAGCCATGTTTATTTTTTTTGCTTTAGCTTTCCACCTCTGGTTGATGTGGTGAAGCAGTACACGTCCCTGCATTTCATTTCTCCGAACATTTCTATGGAGTTTGTGAATTCACATATTTTGCCACAATTGTACCACAATTATACCACAGATCTTGCTCCCAAGGTAAACTTCTTTCTGCCAATAAATCAAATGTATAAGTATGAACTCTACATTGAACACTACTTTGGGATCTAAAACACAGCAAAAATGTCCAATTTAATAGATTAAGTAAATAAAAAAAAATTAAAATGTTTTGCTCAATATAACCTGATTTATCTTAGAAGTAGAAACATAGACATCCTATTGTATAAACTCCGTGAAGCATGTTTTTCTTTGGATAAACTTTCCATGAACAAGTGCACTTTCACAAACAACTAGAGGTACTTGTTTCCAGGCACTTAGAGATTGACTTCCAGAAAGCCTGTATTCTTAACTTCAGGTAAAACAGAGTACATGTCAGATTAAATAATGCTACTTACGCTTCGTCGATAGTATCTAGGTGTTACTTTGTTGTATGTCTCGTACCCATATAAGTTGGTTGTGCTGTTCTTTTTGCATCTCTTTGCAGGTGGCGAAGCAGACTGAAGTTGTTTTTTTTCATTGTCTCCTTTTTATCTCCTGTTTCTTTTCATCTTTTCTCCTTTTTTTCCTGTTGTATCTTATCTTATCAATAAGCAATATTGGAGTCATAGAAAATAACTGGACAGGGCTCTGGTCATATGAAAGGAGTTTTAAATGTTCAATTGTGTCTAATTAAACTATGCTACACATAAAACTATGTGTGGTGGGAAACTTGCTATTTATCCCACTGAACACATCATGGCCACTGGTTTTTCGATCATGCTGAAGTAATATGGATGGGAAATATTTTCATATTTGATATGACAGGGGAATTAGATAAATGTTTAGTCATTTGGCAAAAAAAAAGAAACTTATTAAAAGGCAGTAAAAGTTTTTTTTTATACCAGCTTAAGTTTTCCTTTTAATCAATCTATATACTGAACACTTATGAAATTGTTTAGATCAAAATCACATTTACATTATGTGTACATATCACCTGCTGAATGTAGGCCTACATCTGAATCCAACCAAAATTCTATGATAAGTGTTAAAAATCACAAAATCAAAATCAGTCAGTTTCCATCCAATCTGACTGAATCGGAGTTATTGAGACTAAGCAAATATTTCTCAAGGTGTTCAAAACTGGAAAAACGATACTGCAAAAGAGTTGGCTTGAAAGGGGCTAAATTCAAATAAACACTCAGCAGTTTTGAATCTTTATTTGTAAAACATTTTTTCCTCTGTCATTCCAGCACTGTGGTCTATACTAAATATTGAAAGCCGTAAATGAAGTTTAAGAATGAGCTTTGCAAATACACAGGAAGAGGACACATCTACTGGATTTTTTTAATTAGTGAAAATATTGTTTTTATTGGTATGAAATACATTTTGTTAAAATCTGAGAAAAGTCTTATTTATTGTGAAGCAAAGCACTTTGTGCACGAAAGCCATTTATGTATCCTTTGTCATGTGGCTGCACAACAAGGTCAGAGGACATTTTCCATTCTGAGACTCCATATTTTATTAATCATACAGCTAAGTGAATAGCAGAGCATGAGGGGCAGAGTGTGGAGCAGCAACCTAAGAAAGAGGGGACCTTTTAACTATGAAGGTTAGATTACATAAAAAAGGGAAAAGACAAGGGAGAATGAAGCCTTCACACAGCCAGAAACATTTTAAGCCAAACAAATAATTTTTAAAAAGTACAGGAAAGAAAAGCATATTGTTTGTTGAGCAGATGTGTCCATGCCTGGAGCTATATGCCTTCATGCAGATGCTAACTGATCAGTGTTCAACTGCTGCAGCCAGTCCATCATATATTCATATAACTTACCCTGTCTTAATTTTTTTCACCACCAGAATTAATGACACCACACTTGGAGTCCTTCACAATAAACATTCGGTTCAGCACAACAAAATGGATCATCTAAAACACTTACCAAAAACTCTTGCTTTAAAACTTATAAAAACTACAATGCTCAAAAATAAAGGGAATGCTCAAACAACACATCCTAGATCTGAATGAATGAAATATTCTCATTGAATACTTTGTTTTTGAACAAAGTTGAATGAGATGACAACAAAATCAAACCAAAATCATCAATGGAAATCAAATTTAATAACCAATGGATGCCTGGAATTGGAGTTGCAGGAAAAACCCATTACAGGCTGGTTCAACTTAAAAGCGTCCTTAAAACAGGCCAGAATGAGGCTCAGTACAATGTGTTGCCTTCAAGTGCCTGTATGACCTCCCTACAATACCTGGGGATGCTCCTAATGAGGTGGTGGATTGTGTCCTGAGGGATCTCCTCCCGCACCTGGACTAAAGCATCCGCCAACTCCTGGACAGTCGGTGGTGCAACGTGAGGTTGGTGGATGGATGGAGACGTGATGTCCCAGATGTGCTCAATGGTATTTAGTTCCTGGGAACAAGGGAGTGATTCCAAAGCTTCAATTCCTCCATCCTTCAAGAATTGCTGACACACTCCAGCCACATCAGGTCTAGAATTGTCCTGCATTAGGAGGAAACCAGGGCCAATCACACCAGCACATGGTCTCACAAGGGGTCTTAGGATCCTATCTTGGTACCTAATGGCAGTCATTCTATCTCTGGTGAGCACATGTAGGGCTGTGCGGCCTTCCAAAGAAATGCCATCCCACACCATTACTGACCCACTGCCAAACTGGTCATGCTGAAGGATGTTGCAGGCAGCAGATCACTCTCCACGGTGTCTCCAGACTTGTCATGTGTGTCACATGTGCTCATTGTGAACCTGCTTTCATCTGTGAAGAGCACAGGGCACCAGTGGTGAATCTGCCAATCCTGGTGTTCTATGGTAAATGCCAAGCTTCAAGTAGAGTGTGGGGCTGTGAGCACAACCATCAGGCAACCATGTGGACGTCAGGCCCTCTTACCATCCTCATGGAGCCAGTTTCTAACCATTTGTGCAGACACATGTACATTTTCTGGCGTGCTGGAGGTCTTTTGTAGGGCTTTGGCTGTGCTCCTCATGTTCCTCCTTTCACAAATGCAGAGATAGCAGTCCTGCTGCTGGGTTGTTGCCCTCCTAAGGCCTCCTCCATGTCTCCTGGTATAGTGGCTGCCTCCTACAGCTTATGGACACTATGCTGACAGACACAGCAAACCTTCTTGCCACATCCTTGATGTGCCTTCAAGGATGAGTTGCAATACCTGAGCCACTTGTGTGGGTTGTAGAGTCTGTCTCATGCCACCATGAGTGTGAAAGCACCATCAACATTCAAAATTTACCAAAACATCAGCCAAAAAGCATAGGTACTGAGAAGAGGTCTGTGGTCCCCACCTGCAGAATGGCTCCTTTGTTGAGTCTGTCTTACTAATTGTCAATAATCACCACCTGTTGTCTATTACATTTGCATAACAGCAAGGGAAATTGATTGTCAACCAGTCTTGCTTCCTAAGTGGACAGTTTGAGTTCACATAAGTTTGATTTAAATAAAGTCATATTGTGTTGTTTATGTGTTCCCTCTTTATTTTTTGAGCAGTGCATATATATAATGAACTGATCACTTAGGTCACCAAATGAATCACTGGATTAACAAACAGGTGCACCTGCAATTCCAAGGCATGGACTGTGTGCGTTTAGGTTTTTTCTAGCATTGATAAGTTGTCTTTACTACATAATTAGCTTTTGTCCAACAATACTGGAATTTAGACATGTAAGATTTATTATAATAGTTGAGATCATAAATTTATATTCATCGTGGTCATGAATGTCAAATTAATCTGTTTAAACTATTCTTTTTCCAGAATAGAATGACTTTACAGTGAATCATAATACTTATTACAACATTTGACATATTTCTTATTTAATTTACTCTCAGAACTGCTAAAGTATTTCTGAAAAAAGTAAATGAACTGAATTAAAGTTCTTTTAAACCATAAATACCCACACTATTTTTTAATTTATTATTGTTCACAGAGAAAAGGAATAATGCTACAGATGTAAATACATGTTCATATTTAAAAACTAGAATATTGAAAAGCTAATTTTATTTCATTAAATCAAGCAGGAGAACGAAGAAACTATACAATAGATAAGTTATTTTTCATTCATGAAATCTTTGGCTTTTAAAATTATTGTTAAGGATTTACATTACTTTAATGTAGTATTATGTACATGAGGTTTCCAACTTAGTTTGTTTAAATACAATTTAACTCCCTTGTTGTAACTCTATATATTTTAATACAAAATCTTTTCCACATCTCGATTTCCAAAAATTAAGAATTTTGTTTTAAATAAATAAATGGTTAATGACATATGGTTCATTAAATCAAACAATTTCTTTAATACGGTTAATTTCCAGAAATGTTCATTAATGTTCTTAGATTTTCAGCAAAACACATTGTAAGTGTGTCATCAGAGAATAAAGTAAAGTGCAGCACACTTAAAACTAAACATAAGTTATTACTATTATGCACACAATAAATAACAGTTGACCCAACACTGACCGCCATGGGAGACTGCAAGACACTGTTAGTAGCTGGGAGTCAATGCCCTTACTAAGGACATAGATTTACAGTACATGTGAAACTTAGTCTTTGGACCAAAAACACAATTAGTACAGTTTTTTGAAATACTGATGTTGTACAGTTTATTTATTTATTTATTTATTTATTTATTTATTTATTTATTTATTTATTTATTTATTTATTTATCACCCAGTTTAAAATAGATATAATTAATTCATTACAAGCCCCAAACTTAAGATTTCCATGCTCCCAATAACCAAAATTCAAGTCATAAGTGTTTTAATCAACTGTATATGTAGTTAAACATGACAAGAAAGTTATGCACAGCTATGCATCACTTAGATAATTTAGATTAAAGTGCACAGAAAGGTACTGTGCTATTCTCTGACTCTTTCACAAGTGAACAGCAAACGTGTATTCTCCCTACAGCAGGTCTGAACCTTTGCAGCAGAAGCAGCTTAAAAAGATCTGTGCTCAACAAAGACAAGAGGCTCTGCTTGCCTGGAGGCTTGGTGAAGACACATCAGTGGAGACTCTGTAGCTGCCTCTTCTCAGTAGATTTCAAAATAGATTCATCTGGATAAAAGGTATTTAACCATGGTAGTATAAAAAAAGGAACTGATTCTTTACCAACCTCTCAGGTAAAAGTGATATAGCATCATCACGAGCCGAAAAAGAAGTTAAAACTAAAACAAAATAAAATTCACAAAAGATTAACTCTTCGAAGTTTCTTCCTTAATTGGAGTGGAGATATGTAGCAGTATGTAATATTTTAATAATATACATGTAAAGTATTTTTAAAGCAAAATATATAATATAATATATAATTATATAAAATATAATTATAGTTAGGGTTCACCACATTCATTTTTACTTTCCAGCTGCTTGGTAGTTAGAATGAGGCAAAGCATCTCTCAGGCCTCTTTAAACACTTCAAGCAGAAAGATTATATCAAATACATACTCAACAAGCATATATTACAATAGATATATTCCCTATTATGCATATATTCCCTGTTATTATTTAAGCAGAAACACTTTCTTTGCAGGTTTGATTTCCTAGCTACGCTTAGCATGTTTGTGTTTTAGTTTGCAGTCTGGAAAAGAAGTGAGAAAACACCTGGTACAGACATGGGGTATGCATGAGGACTGCTAAAATGTAGCAGCAGACACTGTTGCTCTCTCCTTTCCCCTACTCTTTGTAGACGGATTAAACTTGTTATGTTATGACATGCTGCATTTAAGTACATCTGGTACACTAGATTTTTAAATTATAAAGAGGCAACACCAAATATTTTATCCTCAAATATGAGTACAATCTTGTTTTTATCTAAACATTAACATTGGCCATTTTTTAGCATTATACTGGTTTATAATCTATCTATCCAGGCACTGGAACATAGGATATGCCAATTCATCTAAAAAATTTGTTCAAATTGAAGTTAGTTATACATTTTCCATTCTTTGAGATTTTAGAACATAATAAAATTAAATAAATTTTAGACATTGAAAAGATTAGCACTGTAGTTCTTGTTAATATCACCAGGTGTCATTGATAAACCTTGCTGTAAAAGTTATGTATAGGTCCTTATTTCCAGAGCCACAGGTGTGGGTGATCAGAATTAGAAAGTTTTCATAAGCACCACTGGAAGTGTTAAAGGCAATAGTATATTTAAGTAGATACATTGTCCCATCTATTTTCTATGATACTACAATAGAAAATGTATTACACATTTGGATAATGGCAAAATGGTAAAAGGTCTGTACTTAAATTCCACCCTTTCAAGTCAGGGAACTCCAAAGTGCTTTATGTTACATTTAATCATTTACACATTCACACACACACGCACACACACTGAAGGTGGGAAGCTACAGCTGCCCTGAAGCTCATTGACAGAAGCAAGGCTGTTGTAGACAGGCACCACCAGGCACTTTGACCACCATCTGTAAACCAGAATACAAACCAAAACTGTTTTTTGCATGAGCATAGGTGGTTAACATTAAGCTTATTAAACGACCATGACAAGCGTAGATATCTAATCAATGAAATGTTGTATGCATGAGAAAATGTTTGTTAGCTGATTATAAACTAAACATTTTAAAGGAACTCTACCAATTACAATTTGCTATGGTACATTTAACCAAACAATTTTAAGGACTTTGTATATGCTCAAGTCTGTGCATGACAATTGTGATGTGAACAAAAATCAAAATGAATCCACATTTTTTTTAGTTATATGTAGAAAAAGATTTAACCCTGAAAAAAGAGTGGCTCTAATGCATCCTCAAAAGTCCAACAATAACATTCAGGTCCACAATCCTTTGAATTACCAGAATAAAAACCAACACCATGAAAAATTAAAGCTATTAGATTTGACAGAGGGGACAGCCTACATAAACACAAAGATACACACACATACTTTATTTTATGAAACAAGCTGTATTAGTACTCCTTGAGGGATGCAACCAATAATACTAAAAATCTGGGCTGCCACACTTGTCAGTCTTTAAACAAAGTCAAAGCTCTGCTCATCTGGTTTAGCAGCAATAAAGGGCTCTTTACACAGTTATAAAATGCTTCATAAAAACCTAAAGAACCAGAAAATGCAGGGAACAGTCATTGTCTATCCTAAGTAGTTCCTGTAATTTAAACCGACGCTAGCCTATGGAGCTTTTCATTGGGTTATTAGATTACATTGCTGAAATTAAGTCTTAAAACTATCCTTAGTTCTGTTAGTGTAATGGGGCCAAATCCTTTTAACTGTTTATTTAGCTAATAAAAATAAATTAGAGGCTATTGCTTTTATTCTGGATACTTCACTCTTTCTTCAATCTTTGGACCCTTCATATCAGCTAAAATACTTACATGTTGAAAATAGTTCCATTTAAATCTTTAAACCCTAGAGCATTTCCATCGTCAAAGCTCCTCCTTCCCGTTTCACTCTAATACCTCCACTCCACTGCATAAATATATCATTACAGTATCATTATGGCTACAGTATCCCCCAGCTTCCATTAACAGGGACTTAGGTACTGTGTGCTGTGGCTTATATAGACCCATTATATTATTAAGTCATTATAAACTGGGACAAAGAGAAAATTATACCTTAATGGGGGCTACATTTGGAATTACTTAAGTTTATACCCCCAATCTACCTTTTTTTGTGGCTATTTTCCTTTCTGCCTGTGGATCGGAGTGCCTAGATTGTTAAGTTATACATGGGACTATCAAGTTAGTTTAACCTAAAAAGAAGATAATTCAGAATCAAAACATGTGTTGGCAGCTGCCAACTTACCCCAGAGTTAGGATACGCCGTCCAGCCTAGTTCTGCGGTGGCCACTCGAGTGTCCATCAACGTTTCTGCAGCAAAGACAAAAAAATGAAGTGAGCCTCCAGAAACTCCTCTACAAAGATGACTTGCATTCAAGGCCCAGTGATCACTTGACACTATCATTTATGAATAGAAAGGAGATGAAACCCCACAGTGATTCATACATCTCTGCCTAACTTCTGTTAAGACAAGAAACATGGAAACAAATCCTCAGCACTTTGCTGGGAGGGATGCCTGAAAGCTCCTGTCATGCTGTTAAATGCTCAGCTTTGTATTGTGTTCTCTCTGTGAGCATCGCTACAATATGCCCACCCTGCCTTTGTTTGCATGCACATGAATCCATATTTATGAATGATATGCAATCACTTATGAATAAGTTGATGGATTTTATTTTTTTCATTTATGTTCTTTAGGGTTGGAAGATGCTGTATTATTTTGCATTCTTGATTCTTAATCCAGAGAAAAGTCGATAAAAAAAATTTGAGAAAGAGCGCTAACATGCCTGTTGTAAAAATTATCTGAATTGCATTGGATCAGAAGTTTGTGACACTTCAGCTAATACAAATGAAAGCATACACATTTCTAAAACACTGAAACAATTGGTTTTAAGAAGTGACATGACATAAAATAAAAATACACAATTTTAGACTGTAAAGGTATAGCTGCTCCTTTGTATTCAAGTTCAGTGTTAGATGTTTGTTTCTTCTCGCTGCACATGTGCACTTCTGATGTCAGTGTATGAGTGAGCTTCAATTTTAACCATTCTTTGCAGTTCACTGCTCTAACAGGATACTTAAAAAATGACTGATAGTCACGAGTTTTCATGAGTCATGAGTCAATTTAGGAGATTCAGCAAAAGAGCAGATAGAATGGTGTAGCCCATGTGCAGTTATTCCAAAAGTGACTTTCTTACCTACAATTACAGAAAAACATTGTCCACTATACCTTTACATCTCAGAGTAGAACTGTTGATGTGCAAGGATTGGGCCATACACCATAACAACCAAAAAAATCGAAAACACTGTCAATAATTGAAATAAAACAACAAAAAACAAAGGTAACATTATTGATGTGTCTCTACCTGCTTATCCTCTGTGAAACAGAAATGACGTAAATCTGACACAGCACCAATTAAATGAGCTGGCTTTGTTTTGAAGATTCTGTTTTTTTAACTGATTTTATGCTCAACCAAAGGGTTGAAATGTAGGACCTGGCACAAAGAAACTGATCTTATCTGTTTTCTAAGTCTGATTTACGTACAAAAAAAGAGATAAAGAGAAGTTCCACTGAAACAGACTGGTTATTCCCTGCCATAAATGATTCACTTTATAGAGACCATTTCAAAATCTTAACACTTCATGCCAGAACATGCCCTTGGTTGTACTTGAGGTTCCCAAACAGATAACACTAATTTGTTAAAGGAGGGATGGTATGACTTAGTGATGGTCTGTAGCAGATAAGCTAAGGGTGCTGTTGTTTTTACCTTGGACACGTTCCTTACTCTGTTTGTCGTGTTTTTTTATTATTATTATTTATTAAACTGAGCTATATTCAAAATGTTGACTGCCTTTAGGAAATATCACATTTAAAATAGGTTTCTACATTCTCAAGGGAATGGGCTAACACAGAGACAGTGACACATCTTTTCCTGTGTTAATGTCTCCTGCTTGGCAGCGAAACCATAAGAAATTTTGTCTAAGTTCCAAGGAAAAGACAATATATATATCTATATATATACGTATATATATAGATATATATATATATATCTATATATATATATATTTATAGAGATATATATTTCTATATATATATATATATTTATAGAGATATATATCTCTATATAAATCTATAGATATATATACTGTATATACAAAAACACTTTTAAGTCAATGAAACAGTCTCTTTTTTACAAGCTGTGGAATAAGTGATTAGAAGCTCGATGTTGTTTCAGTCCCTAAAATCAAATGCAAGCTAGCAGACACATATACAAGCCATGTGGGTGAGTGATTAGTAACTTAATGTTAGTGAAGCATCATCATTTTTCAGCTGAGTGCTGGAGGTTTGTTGCAATGAATTATGACCTCTGTAATGCCACCGTACCCCTCTTTCTCTTCAGTTCCTTCCATCCTCCTTTCATCTGTCTTTCTATATGTGTGTGTGTTGCTTTTCTTCCTCTCTTTCAGGCTTGGTTCCTCCCTCCTCCTCCTCATCCCTCATTTCTCTCCCTGCCTGATCATCATAATCATATGTGATTTATAGACATGCACACTGGGAAGCGTACGCACAAATTTTAATACACAAATATCATAGATCACGTCGTTGTCTGTGAGAAAGCTATTGTCATTTTGGATTATATGATTTCTGCAAGATTACAACAAAGGACAGTGAGAAAAAAGACCTGACAAAAGATATTGAGTGATAAAGTATTTGCCACCTTGAAAACTTCTTCCTCTTTTTGACACATTTATATTTCTCAGATAATCTAAATAAGTATTTAAAATAACTTCCAGTCAATCTCTTACATCGCTGTTAAGTTTTAACCTTGGTGTAGAAACAATAATCTGGTCCTTAATGTCAATAAAACAAGGGGGGTAATTGCAGACTCCAGAAAAATGAGGATAAACCCAAACACTATTAGTATTATGGAAGCAAGATGCTGCATACCAAATACAAGTCTGCTTTAAAGAGCGTGAACTCTTCTGCCATCATTTGTTGGGGTAGCAGAATCAGAGCAAGTTATTAAACTCAACCAGTGTGCTCTGTTCTGGGAACCCCTCTAGAATCTTTAAGAGATGATTTTACAAAGAAATAATTTTCATAAAATGAAGAACATTATGGACAACAATGAACATCCTCTTTAGAAGTTGCTGAATATGGAAAGATCCAGTGGAAAACAAACAGCTACAAGAGATCCTTCCTGCCTACAAACACCTGCAACAACTAATTGAAAAACCCTGTAAGAATTAGAACACTTATTCCCCCTTTAGAATCAATAAAGTGTTTTTGAATAGATTTTTTATTCAGTTGTTACTGTTGATGTTCCATAAACATAAAATTGTAGATGTGAGACAGATCCTGTTTGAACAACCCAATAAGTCACCCTCCTCCAGAACTCTGTAGCTTGGGTAAAACTTGTTCACCTTGGAGAGAAATAATTACCCTGGTTCTCCAACAGCTTCATTGGTTGCCAATAGAACCTAGGATAAACTTTAAAATAGTGATTTCCACATTCAGGTGCATCCATAACCTGACTCTCCTTATCTGTGACCTCAGCTTCCTTCTCTCTCAGATATTTATCCATCCCTCATTTCGTTGTTAACTCTGTTTGCCGGCTCTGGAACTCACTTCCTCCAGATATGAAGAACGTAACTTATTTTCCCTTATTCAAGTCTCAACCCAAAAAAAAAAAAACCTGTTCAAATTGTCTGATTTGCTTTAAATGTTGCTATATGATTT
Organism: Jordanella pulchra; assembly: GCA_034780135.1. Taxonomy (NCBI): domain Eukaryota; kingdom Metazoa; phylum Chordata; class Actinopteri; order Cyprinodontiformes; family Cyprinodontidae; genus Jordanella; species Jordanella pulchra. Next base: position 31,379 of record JAUZNJ010047490.1, read on the forward strand.
TTTTTTGTTGTTGTTGTTGTATTCTGAAAAATTTTAGAGTTTTTACCTCAAATGGAATAAGTTGATGATGATGATGATGATGATGATGATGATGATGATGATGATTATTATTGTGCTCTGTGTGTTCTCCCAAAATTTGTTTTGATTCTTTAACTCCCAAATACAGGTAAAAGCCAGTAAATTAGAATATTTTGAAAAACTTGATTTATTTCAGTAATTGCATTCAAAAGGTGTA
>JAUZNJ010047501.1:0-18564 GCA_034780135.1 Jordanella pulchra
GCGGGAAAGGACCACAAGCCGGATTCGAACCTGGGTCGCCCGCATCGAGGACTAAGGCCTCCATACATGGGTTGTGCACGCTAACCACTGCGCCACCTGCACGCCCGATCCATCTATCCTTAATGCTCAGCTAATCCTGTTATGATTGCAGGGGTCTTTACCCCAGATTTCTGAGGAAGACAGTCAGGGTATGTTCTGGAGAGGTAGTTGATACATCACTTAAAAAGAAACTCACAGGACAGACAACCATTCGTATAAAAACTCTAAGGACTATTTAGAATCTAGATTGACTAATTAACTTAACATGAACATTTTTGTACTGTAGGAATAAAAAGAAAAAAAAACTAAAACATACATAAACATGCTGCATCCTCCACAAGATCTGATCTTTTTATATTTCAGTTTCATCTTTACCCCTGTTTTTTATCTCGTTTTCTCTCATATATGTTTCATCATTTTGAGGTCAGTTTTTATCCTCTGCATCTTTCTGGTATCCGTTTATTTTAAAATTCTCAACTCACACTCCCGTTCCTCCCTCCATGTACGTCATTTACTCTTTAGGGCTTTTTACACTGTCACTTGTGTTCAGAAATGAAGGATTACTCATTTGCGACGCATGCTACACATTGTTGTCATCCTGCATCTGTCTGCTTGTTAAGCCAAAGGTGACTGGCAGTGACTTTCTTTAGCATATCAAGGTAGTGGTCATGCATGGAACGTTAGAAACTGCTGTGGGTTAAGTGCTAAAAAAAAATACAGAAAGGGCACCAACATAGTCACTGTTTTCAAAAGCACTCGACCCTCCCTTTGCTCTGTTAAGTAAAGCAGAACTTCATGAATTATTAATATGGAATATGCAAAACGGATAACTTGAAACAGCTGATGGGGGCAGTGAGAAGGCCAGGGGATCAGCTGCTGCTGAATGCCTGGGGAGGGTGAGGGGCTCAGCAGTATGATGTCAGCGAGCCAGGCAGCTACTATCACCACACTGGGGGATGGGGCTGTGTGAATGGTCTGCGCTGACTAGCCTCTTTCTTTCTTTTTCTCATCCCCCATTACTTCCCTTTTTTGAGTCCCGTGCCTGCTGCTCTTACTGTTTCCTCGCTTTCTTTCAGCTGCGTAGATGTGAAGCGCGTTCCAGTTTCCCTGCTTTTTTTTTCTTGAAACGTAACCCATAAATTCTCACTCGGAACATGTACCAACCGATCCACTCTACACCCATCCAGCCCTACATTCACAGTCGGGTGCTTTTTGAAGCTAAACGTTGCCAGTCTGAACAAACAGTGTCTTTACTAAATGCTAAAAAAAAACACTGAGAATGCTGCAGCAGGGGAACGGATGGATCCACAGAGGTGCTACTTTACGTAACACTTGCAGAGCATGTGAACGTAGGTGGATTAAACATGGAAACGTTGGAAAGTGCCTCAGGCTTGTTTGGAGTAGTTACGCCTCCTTTTCAGTTGCATGCATCACAGTATTGATGAGGGGAATAGATTGTGGTGTGGTTCTTTTTACCCACACCAAAAGCTGCAGACATGTTTTGTTCCTGGTTTGGAGCCGTCATTGTTGTGCCAAATTATTGTGTGTCAACATTTGCATAGCTTTTTGCTTCCTTGTTTATGTGGACAGTGTTTGCATGAAGGCATGGTTGTAGGAAATGCATCCAGTAAGAAGCAGGTTTCTTTTGTTGTTTTCTGAATTGGACTTTAATTAGGGAATATATCATCATCATTGTCTAATATTCATATCTCAAAGGACGAGATGATGCGCAATAATTGATGGCAAATATGTTCAAGGTGCAATGCACTTTTATTTTACCTTTTAATGTTGTGTAAACCAGTAGGACACATTCTCAGAGCAACAGGTGCTCACATTGGACACGAACAACGTTACCCAAAATGCTAATGAGTAGAGTAATGGAAGAGAGAAAAAAAAGAGGAAAGACATCAGGCATATGTTGCGTCTGATGTGAACACTGCACCATTTGCAAATCTTATCAATGTTGCAAGACTTTCAGACCTAATTTCAACCCAGTTTATTTAAGCCTGCTTTTTATCTGACTTTAAAACATTTTATGACTCTTATCTTAAAAAGCCTGTAATAACAGCTAATGTCTGTGATGTCGTTGGACCTTGAATATGTGCACAATAGTAAGCGGCTAGGATGCAATGTCTGCTGAGCTTTTATATTTCATGGGACATGCATTTATGTTCAGCATCCTGGTATTGTGTTTGACCTGTTGGACTTTCTCTGCCTATGATGCTCCCAAAGGTACATTTCACTTTAAGATCACAAATAGATTTAGTATTTGGCTCATGATAACTAGATAACACAATGACACATTTAAAAGAGACACTGGAAGAGTATTTGATACAGATACAGACGTTTCTGCAAAATTCTGTTTTGAATCCAAAAATTGGTCACCAAGACGAATCGTCCAGAGGATTTCAATTAGAAAACCTATATCAATAAAAACAGGGGGTTTAAACTTGTTCAAACTTTTTATGGTAGATTTACAATATGCAATCATAAAAACACATTTTAGTTTATTTCAATGAAACCTTGTAGTCTAACTCCCTTAATGTTTACATTTAGTTTCTTAAACAATGCTGGAATATCCTTTGAAATTGCCACACTATCTTTGTGGGAAATGCGGCCGGTCACGCTGGACACACGTTGCATCACATTACAGTCATATGACACTGATGTGACCCTTGAGGAATTTTAATTGTTAAGCTGATTATTTTCTTTCTATGTATCTGAGGGAGAAATAAGAAGGTGGAGCCCATGGTTTAGTTCTTATGGTGCAACTAAACAGGCCTGATGCTGGTGACCATTGGGCTGTAGATTATCACTCCTACACATCGGCATCTATGCACTGCATGACAGAGCCTGGTAGGCCAACAATCAATTGTGTTTGCCTCATGTAGCGAGCAGGACACTGCGTGGGGATTGGAGGGGTTTTATAATGATAACAGGCTGAGAGATAGAGAGGCAAAGAGAGGAGAGATGAAGAGATACCTTTGTTGTGACAAGCTTCCATCCTCACGGCCTGTCATACACGATGGACACGACTGAACACGTAGGACTCTTGCGTTTTTTTTTTTTTTTAATATCTTCATTTTGCTCTATGCGTCTGTCTTAGAACATTAGATTTTATTTTTATCTTATTTTATCCGTTTTAATTGTCGTCTTTTGCTTGTTATTTCTTGCTGCTTCCTCTCAGCCCCCCCTCCCCACTCCAACCCAACCAAAGCAACCCTTTTTTCCCCTGACTTATATTTATACCAGCTGCACTTAAGTTGAAAGGGCTCCTGTTGCTGTAGCACAGCAAAAATGCTAATTGCAGGTTTTAAAAAGAAGCAAGCTCTTTTTTTTTGCCTTGTTTTATTGCTAGATCCTTTTATTATGTGTGTGTGCAGAAAATTAACACTGAAAAAGTTTATTTTCATCTTTGTTTATCCCCTTATTTTTTTGTATTTGAACGTATTCAAGCTGAACCGTCTGTTGTCATTAGTCCTAAACAGAAAATATTGTTTTTTTTCAGCAGCGGAACTTAGAGGGGTACGTGGGCTTCGCCAATCTCCCCAACCAGGTCTATCGTAAGTCCGTCAAGAGAGGATTTGAGTTTACGTTAATGGTTGTTGGTAAGTTGAAAACATCTACATTAAATCACAAGTTTGACTTGAAAATGTTTTTTTGTTTTTTGCCGAATGTAAAGAGCTGCATTCACACCTGCACAGCTGACCAAATGGTGTTAGTTGTTGGGCGCGGATTGACAGAGCTGGAACAGGCGGCATCCTGTGTACTCAGATGTTCAGGATGACAAGTTGACAATTTGAAGAGCAGTTTCTGCTAAGAGGTGATGTCCTTTGTTGCCTGGCTATAATAAAATCCCATAGACTGCTGATGAGTCAGCGAAAATGTTGTAACCTTAGAGATTAAGATCTTCTCTAGTTTTCGCTGTTGGCTTCTGAGTATTTGTATGTGTGAGCCGCAGGATCTAAACTCCCAATGATGTTGGTTGCAAAAGTCGAGCTAGCAGGAGCAGGAAGGTAAAGTTCAACATGAAGGAAATCATGGACATGGAGCGGATCCAGCTGCTATGTTTTTAACATATTGAACACGGCTCTATGTGAGATGAAACTCTTAATTAATATTGATTTTTATACAACCAGATCTACAGAGCCGTTTCACATATCTGGTGTAAAATTGATTGGTGCAGTAAACAGTTTTATTTTTAACATAAATTTGCTATATTCTGCCTTTACTTTAAGGTAAAAGCTCAGTCTGGTATGGATTTTGGGCAATTTCTTTTTACTTAAAAGGTCTATATTAATGGGCTGGACGGTGGTGTAGTTTGTAGAAGAAGGTCCTGGATTTAATTCCCAGGGTTCTTCTGTGTGGACTTTGCATCTTCTCCTTGTGAATACCTGGGTTTTCTCAGGGTATTCCAGTTTCCTCCCATAGTCCAAAACAAACAAAGCTGTTAGCTTGTTTGAGATCTCTGAGTTGGCCATAGGTGTGTGTGCATGGTTTCGTCTGTGTCCTGTGATTGCCTGGCGACCTATCCACGGTGTTCCCCGCCTTTCGCCATGGATTAATGGAGTTCTTCTGTGACTTTCTGCTTTTCTTTTTCAGCACAAATGCTGGTTAAGAGGAAACTTGGCAAAATTATACTGAAATGTCACCAATGAACTGACTTCAAAAAGTGCATAACAGCCAAGGAAAGATTGTTTGTAAACATGTTGACTGCCTTATTTGCACATATACGGGTGATTTATTTATTTATTTATTTTTCCCTTACACAATAAAACGCAGCATTGCTCTTCTGGTGCATAGCTGCAGTTGGATCAGAGCATTGTCTCTGGATCAGTCCAGCATATTAAGAGAGAAATTAACCTCACCTTCAACAGAGAAAAGACCACAAAATGAGCTTAACTCTTTTTAATTAGAAAACAAGACTAACAAAGAAAGATAATATAGTTGTAATATAAAATGACACACCTCTGCTACAGACGTGGGTTGTTCTGGGTCTAGTAAAAAGAAAGAGCTTGGTGAGAATCCTGCAACCTTAAGTTTTAGTTCTGCTGGAAATCTTGAGATAACCAGACTGTGAACTTGGGGAAATAAATGTTTTAATCACATGTAACTTTATCTTTAATGTATCCTTTATGACAAGGTCGCCTAGGGGCTCAGACGGCTCAAACTAGAGGAAGTCGAATGTTGATTTCTGTCATGTTGAGTGTTTCAAATTAATTGGAAAACACCCATCACTTTGTTAACAAAACTAGTTCATATTTACACTCCGAATTTGATCACATATTTACCACACAAATGTTTGTATGTAAACATTTACTTTCTTGTAAATAGGTATGAAATGGACAATAGATTCATTAAAGATAAACTGAAAAGACTCAATATTTTGGATAAAATGTCTGAAGGTTGAAAAGAGAACAAATGCAGAAAAAGCAGAGAAGGAACCTGTCCAAAAGACATTTCATTTAAAAATATCTTTATAGTGTAAGAAGAGAAACTTGCCAAAGTTTTTCTACACTTTTTTCCTTAAAATGGGTTGTTTCTAAAATCTTTATGCTTATGTTATTTCCGTAATTGTGTTGTCCTCCTGGGATTAATTCCAGTAAGAGTCCAAAATGTCCGGCAGTCATTCAGCTCCTCTTTGCAAACTGCCCGGTGACGGCCTCCATGAACAGTCTCTGTGTTGGAGGAGTGTTTATGGTCCAGCTGCTGCAGAGGCTCATCGGTGGTCCAACATAAAGTGTATGAATGCTGGTTTGGCTATAATCTCACAGTCCTGTTGCTACACTGTAACAGTGTTTGTTCTCACCATCCCACCTCTACTGACCCTCAAAACTGGTCGGATCCATCGCCTGTGTCTTATGTTCTTCATCGCAGATAGATGCCACTCTATTCAATGCAGTGATTCACACAGGTTCAGTGATGATGCGTCTTGACAGAAAGCTGTCCGTCAGAGGTGGGGTTTGAATCTGTTTTTCACAGAGCTGTATGCATAAAGACCTGATCGAGCCAGCAAGGAAGTCAGAAACAGGGAAAAAGCGCATCTGGTTTAAAATAAGGGCTGAAAAACTCTTGCTTTGTCTTCAGATGCATGAATAGATCCTAAATTCATCTGGTGAGGATGTCTGCGTAGCTTAGCTTGCAGCACTTGACCAAGCAGAAGATAATTGATGTGAATATTTATTAACCTTTCATACCACCTGATATAAATAACAATTTCTTAGTTTTTTGTTTACCTTTTCATAATCAAAAAAGACAGAGAAAAAAGGCCAGAATTGAGTTGAAACCCTAACTCTATTTTAGTGTAGTTAGAGATGCTTGATCATTTCCTCTCCCCAAATCCCCCAGAATGCCATGCGGCTCTGTGGTCAGTGAAATACTTTCAGTGAAGTTATCATTTTATCCAATGTATTTTCTATGGACATTGATCAGCCTTGTATCTCAATTTATCTTATCGAATTAAAACGCAGCAAATAAAAGTTAAACATTAACCTACTGCTCCAGCTTCTGGACACCAGCTGGAATTTTAGAAATGTCCAAACTGTCTCTTAAAGGGCAGCTGTTGTTTGTGTGACAAATAAGAGGCTGAGGTCAAAAGGTTAAACACTCTAATTGAAAGCAGAGAGGCTTTAAAAATAATACGTTCAATTCTTCTCATCCGATTCAGTCCCTGGTATGAGTTATTAAGGAGAGGGGAGAAAGAAATGAGCTCCTCTGATCCCTGAAAGTAACTCACCCAAATATCAGCTGCACAGAGTAAGAAAAGCTCCATCCGGACCTTTTGGACAGAAGACATCACTAGTAAACAGGTGATAACTGCTGTGGCTGAGAGAAACACCTAAATATAGCACATATTTTAATAAAAGAACCAAATTTCTGCATGCGTTGATGTTTCACTGAAAGTGTCTGCTTTCCCTGAGTGCACAAAATGTGAAAGCTGTGTTTTGTTTTCCATTTTTAGAACAGTTTCCACTGTAGGTTAGAATAAATAATGTGCACATGGCTAGATTGCTAACAAGGTAAATTTTCTTTGCTGATCTGTGACGCTGAATTGTTGTACACTGGAGGTTTTAACTGTTTTTAACAGGAAACAAGGTAAAACAGGGCAATGAAATAATTGTCTTACCTCGTTATGTGACAGTTAATAATAATCAATATATTGATAATATCTTTTTATTTCAATATATCGATGAGTCTATAAAAAATTCATTTCCTGGTAATGACACTTCCTACCAAACTATAAAATCTTTCTTTCAGAGGCTATTTTCTATAGTTATTTTAAGTGATTTCACTTTAAAACCTTAAAGCATAATTATGAGTGTTGGCTCTTACTTTGTTTCTGTGATACTAGAGAGCAGTTTTGGTGTTTCTGTCAACCGATCCCTCCCTAACAAGGAATTCCACCAGAAACTTCTTGTCTGTTGGTCTTTTTTTTTTCCTTTCCTTCCCTCAGTTCTGCTCTCTTTCCCTTCACTCTTTTGGGGAAAAAGCTGCTTCCTGCCCCCCTTTGTTCATCTGGCACTTTGAATAGAAACTCTTGGAAAGACTAGTGAAATCCAGCGCCAGCATAGAGATCTGAACAGAGCTGAGAGTCAGATCAGAGCCTTGAGGAGAGAGGAAGCAATGCCTGTTTCACGCTGCTTCTGATGTGTAATGAGACCCATACTTAATAGCTCTGTCAGAAACCCAGGAGGAGAGGAGCACAGAAGATGCTGTGTAGGAGACTGACCACTGCCAGTGGAGCTGGCAAGGGGATTTCTGAAGTCCTCGTCAAGATAGCCTAATGATATGAGCTATGTTTGTCAGTGTATTACTGTATTTTATTTTAAGCTGAAAAGATTATTTAAAAAATAAGTTATCAAGTGGAAAAATATATTTCTCTATATCCCATTAGTACATGATCCAACTGAAACATTTAGCAGTGATTAGAAAAGCAAATGAGTGACTGCTGGATGCCTTTGACTGTTTAGAAACTGTTTCCCTCCTAGATGAGTTTATCTGTCAGACTGATCCTTGTTTGATTTGAAAACGGTTTGCCTCTTGGTCGTGCTGTCTGCCTGCTTGTTGTTGTTTCCGTGTAATCTGCCGATCATTGTGTGTGCACACAGTAAACGTGTGTACATGTCCAGATAAGGCGGTCTGACGGGCTTAGGATTGACTGTCTTCCTTACTGACCTTGCAGAAAGAAGTGAATGAAAGAAGGCTTTGGTGTAGTTAATCTGCTGGCTTAACCACATGCTCTGATACTCACAAAGCAAACTCACACACATTTACTTCCACTCTGGCTCTATGATTGTTCAGGTGGCTACTTAATCATCCTTATGTCCGTCCGAATGTCTCATCTTGAAGGCTTAGCTATGTATGCGCAGCAATTTCTTAAGTCTTCTTTTGTAGATATCTCATTAGCCAATCGTATGGCTTCTTTAGCGCTCACAAGATTTAGTAAATACTTATTAGAATCAAAGGGTATTATTGACATTAATGCTACAAGAAGGCAAACTTGTGGAGGGTTTTTACAAAGCGCTGAACACCGATCACAAAAATCGGTATCAGCCAATCGCCGACCACAGCATCAAATCCATAAATTCTTTAACTGCTGTGTCATATACATTGATATTTTATTATTAGGTATCAAAATTGTAGATGAGAAAGTAAAACAAATTGACTACTCTTTTAGTGAAGGAGGTGGCGGATACTTTTTTTTTTGGTTTGTGGGTGGCTTTTAAAAGAGCATTTTTAGTTTAGCCCTAGAAGGACTGTTTCATTATCCTATCTACAGAAAAACACTGACCTTCTCTCCCCACTCCACCACGCTGTCTGCCTGCAGGGTGCCTCTGATCCCCCGCTGCCATTCTTCCACCTCCAGCAGTTAGCCTCTGTTAGCCGTAGCCTCTCACTGCTCATTCTCCCTGGCTGGTTTCTTCAAAGTACTGCTGTCCTACTCCCGGCCAACAGTAGTCTCTGCCCCACCTTCAGCCTTCTGTTTCCCGGGCACTCTTACTCAATTTTCCGTCCTCCTCCTTGGATCCTCTGCTGTTAGCCTTGCTAGCCTTGCTCAGAGGCTAGGTAAAAAAACATGTACCAAGGATAGGAGAAAGGTGCGTCTTTGCTCACAGAAAGACCCTATAACAACACAATGACCGGCGCTGAAATCAATGGTCTTCAGAATGACCAGTCGGTTGCTGATCGCGGTCAGTCACGTAAAAAGTCGGAGAATTTCCAAGCTCTGCAGATTGACCCGAGCCAGTCTAATGAGCTTGACATATTCTTTACCCAATTCTCATACAGTGCTGAAATTGAATAAAAATGTTATTTGATTCATTTACAGAAAAAAAAACAGCCTTTCTGCTTAAGACTGTTTGAGAGGCCGAGATGACAGATCATGTCTGCATATCCATGTGTTGTTAGTATGTGGTAAGAATCATTATGCTGTAGTTTCCCAAAACTGTTTCCTATTTTGAGCAGAAGTAATTCTGAGAGAACTTACAGCTGTCCGAGCTTGGTGCCGTTTGACGATCTGTGGTTAGCTGCATTTCCTCATTTAAATGAGGTATCAGTTTAACTCAACGGAAGAACACAAACTGAAGCATAAACCATCCAACAGTGACTTATGGTAACCAGCAATTGCTGATTTTATGAATAATCTCTGTCTTGATTTCCGTTGTACTGATTTAAAAACATCAGTAAATTTTTCTGAAATTACAACAGCAGTTTATGTAGTGAAAAATACAGCATGTACAGATTAATCAGGTTGTCTTTGGTTTATGGGCTTTGTGACCAGACTCTCTGAAAGATGTCTTTGCAGCAGCTATGTACATGCAGCAGGTAACATTTTCACTTTCTTATGAGGTGAAGGGATGGTTTCTATATGTAAAGAAAAAACAAACTGAAAAGCAAAATAGAGAAATTTTTGTACCTTTTTGATTTCATGGGTTATGTGCAGATATTATTGGTTCAATTGCATAAAAAAAGAAATATCAAGGTTGATTTGTCATATCCTATGAGTGTTATGCTAGGCAGAGATCCTGTATCTGTTTTAGTTGACTTTGATGAGGAAGAGTGGAGCAGCTGGTATTTCTGTGGCTGCTGCTAGGAGATGCTAACACAGATGGAGTCCTATACTACGAAGAGCTTCCTTTTCTAACTGAGGCTGTTTACGGTTAGCATTGGGATCATAACACTCCCTCAGTATATCAGAATTATGTGTTACAGTGACTGAAAGATGCTTCACTGTCACTTTAAAAAGTCGTCCATTATCTTCTGATTGGTTTTGATCTCACATTAGCTTAAACAAACTGTGTTAGCTCTAGCTAATATTCTAAACAGTAGACCACAAGCTAATCATATTTGTTTCTTTCAACAGATATCTCAAGTTTAACGGCTCGTGAAAATGTTGAGGCGCCAAACAGCGAGACGATGTTTAAATTACACCAAACCCAATAAACGTTAGCATTTCTGTATCTAAACTGCAGGCTCCAGTAAAGTCCATACCTCACCTCCTCATCAACCCCGCATGCATTGTTCAGTTGAAAAAATTGAGACTTCCAAGGGTCAAAGATATGACTAAGTTTATATAATTTTGAAGTAATTATGGGTTTTGTTAAGTGTCCTACATGGAATTTTTCAAGTAAGTAGGAAAATATCGCATATTTTGGCCAATATGTCATGGATCCCTTTAAAAATTCTACCATGCTATAATTTATTTTAATTTGCTCCATGATATCCTGAAACGACTATATTTCCCTTGAAATAATCATTGTGTGAGAATCTCCTACATGCCAATGCTTATTAACTGAGATGGCTGAATGGAAAATAGTAACGGTTATTAGTAACATCTGGGCTTTTCCTGCTGTGACAAGTCAGAGTGTCGGGTGTCGAGTCCCAGTGACTGACAAATGATAGCGCAAACAAAAAGAGCAGAAATCTCAATACATGACTATCGTGTTTCTCACCTAAACTTCTTGAAACCTGAGCCCAATGTTTTGTTGTAACAATTTTTCATGATACGTCTCCGCAATGTAAAGGTTTAGGAGCTGAAGGGAAAGAATGATGGAAAAAGACAGTTGATTTTGATTCTAAGTTGGTTTTTACTTTCATATTGAGTTTGTGTAAAGTTAGAACTCATTAGGACCATATGTCCATAGGAGCAGTGAAAATCTCTCAAACACAGTTTGGGGATTTACTGGGAACCAAGAACATGAGGCCTACAAAGCAGACATGTTGTGACATTGTTTAACTGTTACTTTAGTTTTGCCCATACTGGCTTGTTTGCCGCTTTAATGAGATACCCTAGACCTGACTTTCAGGTTCAGACCCGGGTCAGCTTCTCAGTAATAGTCCACCAGTGTCATTCATCCAGTGCTATCATATCTACAGTATTTAATAAATCTTAAATGTTCTCAGCTCAAACATCTTTTCAACTTTTTAAATAAAAGAACAAAATCTGGTTTAGTGTTTTTCTGCAGTATGATCTCCAGTTCCTTGGTTGATTTCGTTTGCTACCAGTAGAGAACTACATCCTCCTGTTTACAAACCTTCCTCGCCAAGACTCCTCATTGCCTCTGGCCTCAACACTCTTTGTGGACTAATATGTCAGAGTGCATCTCTGTGAATGTGTGTGTTTGGTAAAAGGAGGTTGTGCATCTCTGCATGTCCACACATGCTTTGTTAAATTACTTCAGGCAAATCTCGATTTTTTTTTTTTTTTTCCCTTCGTTCTTCTTCTTTCTTCTGCTCCCGTTCGCTCTCAGCCTCTATTTTGAGACGCACATGTCTGCTCTGACCCAGCACGTGCCGATTCTGTCAGAGTTGGTCCCAGGCTCAGTGGATTGCACCAGAATACTCACCCTCTAATTTTAAAAGGAAGAATAAAGTCAGAGGAAAGTGCCCTGAGTCAATGCCAGCCACACAGATGCAGGGAGAACGGATCCAGACTCTGATTTGTTTTGGGTTCTGGCTCTTCCTAGGATCTGTCAGACTTGCAGATTTTTATCTTTTCCCTAAAAGATAACCCTTGCCCTTTGTTTCAGCTAGTTCCTTTTAACCATTTAATGCACGATTATCCTGTCCAGCAGGCTATTGTTCACCAAATAAAACTTTCCTCCCGTCAGTCTGTCGGTGACTGATGTGGATTTTTTCTTCAGCCCTCTGAGTTCCCCAGAAGCCCATATTTCATGACTTCACACATGTCTGTTAGAGGTGTGTATGTTTGTGTTGGGTGTTAGTCTGAAGTCCTGTCAGGATGTGAGGGGAGGGCAGCTGCTGCCTCTGGCCTGGCCGATAGTGGCAGGGACAAAATGAGAGAAAAAAATAGGAATGCCAGGAATCTCACGGGAATCCCGCTTTGACTGTTTCTTGGTTTGTTTTTCTGTTGCTCTTGGTCCAGCTGGTTTAATTCGCATGCACATAGTATGTAAGTTTACTCTCATATTTATTGCTATGAGAATGAAAACAGGGGTCTTGTAAAGAAACTGCAGAAAGAATCTGTAAAAAAAATAACATTGATGTGCCTAAGATCAACAACTGGCCAAAATCACAAACATATTAATCACTTATACAGATATAATCAGATGCCAAGGCCAATATGAAAATACCTTTTAAAGGTGTATAGTCATGTTCTTTTACATTTTCTTTTTATTTATTCATCAGTAACTCACTCTGGTTAAATACAAAAAAATTTCAAAGATTACCTCATCCAGCTGGTGTGTTATTTGATTTTTTTTTTTTTCAATTTTACACTCAGTTTCTTAGTAAACAAAGCATTTGCTGTATATTTACCATAACATCAGAGATATGACACTGTACGTGTGCTCAGGTGCTAAACAAAGAAGTAGCCTGACTCAGCTAAGCCAGTTAGCATCTACCAGTGCTGTGTGGAAATAATGAAAAGAAGTCCAAGATCCAGTGTGGAAAAAATACGAAACAGTGTTTGTTTCCAAGATGGATAAGACTGGAACAGCGTCTGAATGTTGGTGTTTGAAGAAGCGGAAGCTAAAGCTACCGAGGTGTTCAGATGGGCCTGCAGAGTTGATGGATTTATGAGTAAACTTGCTTATTAATATGATACTAGCGATAGCCATGCTATTCCTAGACACTACGGTCAAAGTACAAATAATATCCTATATTCATCGATTGACTGGTTCTCACCTTGATGCTGTGTCTCCATTTGTGTTTGTTACCAACGTTTTTTTATTTTTCTGAAATCCTCTGATAAGAGGCTCTGGGGAGGATTGACTAGAACTTAGAGTTGCTGTAGATCAGTTTATTTAATGAATATCAATTAGCCTTTTTCCAAAGTTCTTGCGTTACTGTGAGACACTGAAGGAGAGTCGGTCTCTATTAAGTAACTATCTCTGTCACTATCTAGTTTGAATGGTTCAGTGGTACTGCCAGCAGATTACGCCACGTCCACCTATATCTCCTCATCACACCTGATGCTGAAATGCTATTTAGGCTCCAAAGGAACTATGATGTTTATCTGATGCACGCATTACTTGCACTTAAAAGACAAACTCATCTGTGTGGAAAAGGCCAGTTTGGCACCACCCATGTCACTTAATTTGACTAAATAGCCATTTAATATTCAGTTATTAAACTCGAACGGAAAGAAAAAAGATATTCAGAAAAATAAACTTTACGTTTACTTCAAAACTATAACTAAACATAAAGTTTGTTCTTTATATATGTTAACTCAGAGTAAATGTTAATTAAAAGTAATGTTATGGAAACATTAATATTTGGATGTATTCTATCTAACAGCAGTGAGAAGAAGTTTTTCTTCTCTGTTTTGAATAAAATGAATCATTCATGACTGAATACTGTAAATCGTATTTTTACTTAACATAATGAATCACATGCTGACCAACTACTGATAATTCCCATAATCCTCCAGAAGATTGATCAGTAACAAACTTGATGGTTGAGTTTCCTCTGAATGTGAAAAAAGTCAATATCGATCACCCTGAAAACAGAGTGACGTTAGGATTAGTATTTTAACGAGAAAAATCTGAAGTTGACTGCAGGGACATAGATGTGAGATGGAACAAAAATGTTGAGCTGGATAGAGATGAAGTCACTCAGAGGAGGGATATGAGCAGCAGGAGTGAGCTGGAAGGGTGAGCCATCCATCTCTGGCATTCAGGTCATTAGTCTGTTTACAGAGAGCTGGCAGTCCATTCCCACTTGTCAAGTTGAACCAATATTTAATTAAAGTTGAACAAGAGGGGGGCTAATAGGGACACACCAGCCTCCAGGCTGTTTAAACTCCTGCTGTGACCCTCTGCTTCCATCACTCTGTCAGCTTCTCGACCCCAAACATAAACTGATGCGCTTCTGTATAGAACCACATCTGATCCAGCTAAATTACTTTAGCTCATTCAGATTGGATGGACAACCTCTGTAAACCAAAATGTTTAGACCTGGTCTTAGATTTTTCACATATTTTCTGTGTCTCCTTCATGGTTTCGTTCATATTTATTTCAGTACGCAGCAACTTTCTTCTTGTCGTGTTTTTAACAAAAGGCCGCATTTGATAGTTTTCTGAAGAGATCCAGATATCCGTAGGGAGACGTTCATCGGCTAATATAACATTCTATCTAGGCAGGGTTCAATCTCTTCACAGCTTTATCTCTGGGAATGTGCTGTGCTTCCCCCAGAGGAGCTGGTGTCTGGGGAGAGGGAAGTCTGGGCAACGGCTGAGGCTGCTCCCACTGCGACAGTCCCACACAGGCAAAAAACTCACAGTACGATAACAAAGGGGGTCGATTTCTCACCATGTTGGCTTCCCCTTCACTATAATGCTTAACTTTACTTTCTCTTTCACTTCAAATTCCCATTGAAACACTTTGTTTGTACCCGGGCAACATTTCAAGGGTCATGATTAGTTCTTGCTGGAAAAAAACCCCACTCACCTCTCATTAAACTAGATGCTTTGTAAATGAGTTATGAGGTTTCTTTTTTTCTCCCTCTCTTATCTGAAAGATGATGATTGACGTCTGGATGAATGCCTGAACAATAAACGTCAAAAAGGTTGGAAGCTGTCTATCATTATTAAAAGATAGACACATTTTTTTTGGGATGCAGTCAGAACAGACTTTAAGACTTGATTTCCTGCTGTTTGTTTTAGTCAAGACAGCATCAAGAGTCACACCGTCCTGCTAGAAGAGCCGATGTGCAGCTTGAAACGCTCTCTGTGGACACATGTACATAACTGACCTCTAGTTCCAAATAGCCCGCCGTGGATGAGTCGGTCACAGCCGGTTGGGAGCGGCTGTGACAGAATACGGTCCATATTGTGCAAACACAGTCAGGCCACCAGCTGAGAGTTGAAGACGAGGGGGAAAACAGAAACTTACCAAGTTTTTTTTTTTTTTTTTTTTTAAAGTCTGATTAAACATCCAGATGTCCAACGGTCAGCATAAAGGAGGCTTGTTCAATTCAAGGGCGTGTCGAAGAGGAAAGAAATGCGTCCAAAAAAAAAAAAAAAGAGTGTGCCCATAAAGAAACGGTGAAAGACTAAACTGACTGACTTACAGGCAACTGCTGAACTAACAGGCAGAGTTTTGGCTGCAGCATATCAGACTATGACATTTTAAGAAAAGTGCTGATCAGTCTGAAGCTACTGCAGCAACATCTGATTATCATTTATGACAGGAAAACTTCTAGCTTTGTTCTTTCATCCTGCACACGGCTTGGCAGCACCGCTCCTATTTTTTATGGCTGCTGAAAGCAGCTCAGTGCTTTTGATTGAATCCAAGTACGTCTGCAGAAAGAATGTTCTCATTTGGCATCCTGTCTGAAAGCTAGAGTTCAAAAAAAAGTTTCCCAGATGATTATTCATAATACGGTTCATTTTAACATGAAAACACGATCGCTATTCATTCCTAGTTCATTGTTTTTCACTTTTTTATTTATCTGAAGAGAAGAAGAAACGTTTCCAAGTGCAATAAAGCTACTGCAACAGACACAATAATGGAAAAGCGCTGAGTTCATTCTAGTTTATTATAACAACGTGTAAAAAGAAATAAAGGTTAACATAAAGTAGGGAAAACAGTGAGATGTATTTAATCATTCAAAGGGCATTAAAAGGAATCTATATTTTTAAAAGAATCTTCCTTCTACTGTCTATAGAAATTGATGCTTTTCTTTTGTTATCTGCCTAAAATGGATTCAATTCCTATCTTTATCAACCATAGCACTGCAAAGGTAGTGGGAATTACCCTGCTCACTAGAAAACCTCTGATTTGTGTTTAAAAAAAAAATAATCAGAAAGCAGAGATGAATCTGTGAGCCCAGGATGAAGCTCTGTCATTTATTACAGCTTTAAGCAAAGTAAACATGATTCTGTATAAAATGCATGAAAGAATCAGTAGTTGAATTTCTACTTAGGAGTTCTACAACAGAATGATATTTAGTTTATCTAATATATAAATTCATTTCAAAGATCTGTCGGCATAGATGGAAGCCCCGTTTATTGAACTGTGGAAAGTCCAGCTCCACTAATAAGATCTAAATGGTCTCACAGTCTGAGCCGATGTGCTACATAATCATGGGAAGGATGGTGAACTTCCTTCTTAAAGACCGTAAGAATAATCCCTTTGCCAAAGATTCTAGTTGTTCACATTAATAGAAAGTTGAGTGGAAGGAAGACTTCTAAGAGGATAAGGTGCGTTAAAGATAACTGCAGCATTGAGTGAATTGGCAACGAAAATCTGTTAATGAATTTTGGGGAGCTTCATGCTTTAATAAGATATTTTATGTCAATATGTCATGCTATTTTTTACACCCCTTCTAGAGACTCTGTCAAATGATTTTCTGGGTCAGATTCCTCTTCAGTCTCATTTTTAGCCTCTCTTTATGAGACATGAGCCAGATGTTACGCACCACTGACAACGGGACAGAGAGAGCAACCATATGCGATATGCAAGCTCAGATGAACTGCACTCAGTCAAAAAATGTTTACGTTAAGTTTCTGTAGCTTCCATGTTGCTGTCATCAGAGTGGGAGCAGGGAGTGAAACGTTTGTACAGCGGGAACAGAAACATTTAGTTTTATTCATAAAGGACGCATTCAGAGAGACGGACAGAGGGAGACGGGAGGAGAACGAGTCACCCTGAGGCGAGGTAGAGAGGAAACGTTTTATTTCCTCTCTCTGTGAGCTTTCTCTGCTGGCAGATGAGCCTCTGACCTTTTTCACTGACAATGATTCCATTTTATTTTTCCTGTTGCATCATAATTCTCTTTAGGCCCCAGATTGTGTCTTCAGTTTATGCACCATGCACATTTTAACATAGTGGTTCCATCGTGGTAAATCAAACTTAAATCCTTTCTTTGTGTTTTTTTCCTCAGGTGAGTCTGGTCTCGGTAAATCCACTCTCATCAACTCATTGTTCCTGACCGACTTGTACTCCAAGGATTACCCTGGACCGTCGCAGCGCATCAAGAAAACTGTGCAGGTGAGCTGGATCTGCTGTTTTAGGTGTGAAGTTGGTTGTGACCATGGGCGCAGATAGAGGATGTGACGGGGGGGGGTTTGATACACCCAGATTCAAATGTCCTTCGATCCGTCCCCCTCACTTTTATTTAAAAAAAGAAGTCGGCTTTCTTTCTTTTCTTAAGGCAAACCTCTTTTCTTAAGGAAAATCAAAAGATTACTTAACATTAGGTGTATTGCATGTCAGTGCGTGCTTTGCAACAACTCTGTTGTAGAGCTGGGCAGGCTGCGTCGTCGTCGTTGCCGTGGTTACCCAGAACGAGTATGACGGGCATCAATGGGACAGCTCCAAGCGCCCCATAACCTGCTAACACGACATGCATGATGAGGCTAGCCGAACATAAAAAGCAGAAAACTATCGCATCCTTTTTTCAAAAGACACCAGCTATAAGTAAACTGTGCTTTACGTCATCATATCACCTTGCAATTTTTTGGTAGTCTGTCCAAAGTAAAGTCGCCATGAAAGTGAAGAGATTAGAGGAAGAGAGGTGACGATTTCACAAGAGAGGGGGGAATCAACCTTATCGCATTTATTTACTATCCATTAAATCAACCGTTGCAACCTTCTGGAGTTCTTGGGGGTCTTTTAGAAATGTGTGCTTGAATCTGGGATTATGCCAAGACTGATGTTGTAAATTGTTACAGCTTGAATTCAGAGAAACAAACTTTCAAGTCAGGCAAATGTCACCGTAGCGGCGCTTAGCGCTTGTTAAAATACTGTTGTCTGTAAATGTTTGTTAATAGATAAATGGAAACGGGTTTTATTTCTGATATTTAAGATTTGTTTCAAATTAAGTTTGTTTAAAACTGTTATTCATGTTAATGTTCAATTAAAGCAGATATTTTAAACTTTACTGGACTTATAACTAGAGCTTGACCGATGAAGGTGGTTTTGTTTTTGTTTTTTTTTAAGGCCGATGCCGATTACTCATACATCAGTCTAACCTATTCCTATTTGTGCTGCTGATTTTTTTTTTTTTTTTTTTTTTTTCGGACCTTTTTTTGAACCCAATATTTCTTTTTTTTTTTGTTAA